>VMDR010011991.1:0-27408 GCA_007922815.1 Macrotus californicus
ACAGGAGCAATTGGACATCCATTAGCAAAAAAGAATCTAGACTTAAACTTTTCACACCTTAAAAAGTCAAAATGGATCATGAATTTAATTAAATACAGACCATTAAAACTTTCAGAAAAGAGCTTAAGGAAAAATCTTCAGGATTTAGGACTTGGCAAGCTCTTAGACTTCACACCAAAAGCACAAAAGGAAAAAATGGATGAATTGAGTTTTATCAAAGTGAAAACTTATTTTGCGAAAGACCTAATTAAAAGGATGGAAAGAAAAATTATAATTAGCTTAAGGTATTTACAACTCACATACCAAAGGCCTTATATTAGAACATATAAAGAAATCTCAAAACTTGAAATTTAAAAAAAAATTCAAATAGAAAATCAGCAAGAGACATGACATTTCATCAAAGAGGTTGTATCAGTCACAAACGCATGCAAAGATGTTTAACATCATTAGTTATTAGAGAAATGCAAATTAAAATCACAGACATCGCTACACATCTTTCAGAATGGCTAAAATTAAAAATAGTGATGATACTAAATGCTGGCAAGGATGTGGATAAACAATTACTCCTACATGGCTTTTGGGAATATAAAACAGCACAGCCACTCAGAAGTTGTTTGGCAGATCCTTTCAAAACTAAAAATGGACTTACATATGAACCAGCACTTTGACTTTGGGGCATTTATTCCAGAGAAATGAAGACTTATTTTTACATAAGAACTCATACATGGATATTCATAACAGCTTTATATCCTTTAGTGGGTAAATGGTTAATCTGTGATACATCCATACTGTGAAATACTATTCAACAATAAGAACCAAACTATTGATGTACACAGAACTTGGTGTACACATAATTTCCCTAGGCTCATCCTAGGAAAATTAGGGGTGAACCTAGGGAAATTATACTTAGTGAAAAAAAAGTCAATCTCAAAAGGATAAACCACATGATTATGAAATCATGACATAATGACTATAAAGATGGAGAACAAATTATTGACAGGGATTAAGAATGGCAGAAAGGAAGGATGTAGCTATAAAAGAGGTAACATGAGAAGATAGTACAGTTGAGTATTTTGATCATGGTGGTTATGCAAGGCTACAGATAACAAAATTGCCTAGTGCTGTATAGACACAAATGAGTTCACATAAAACTGGTGAAATAAAGCTTTATGAGGACTTCTGGCCAAGATGGAGGCATAGGTAGATACACTTTGTCTCCTCGCACAACTAAAAGGACAACAACAAATTTAAAAACAAAAAAGCAGAACTGCCAGAAAATTGAACTGTATGGAAGTCTGACAACCAAGGAGTTAAAGAAGAAACATTCATTCAGACAGGAGGGGCAAAGACAGGCAGCCAGGGTGGAGAAGACATGTGGCAAGGTGGCTGAAGGACCGGAGTGGGCAAGGTGGCTGCTGGCAGACTAGATGGTCCCACGTTTGCATGTGGCTAAACCGAGAAGAACAACAGGGGAGTGAGACAGACCATGCAACCCAGGGTTCCTGTGTAGGGAAATAAAGCCTCAAAACCTGTGGCAGTAAAAACCTGTAGGGGTTGCAGCAGTGGGAGAAACTCCCAGCCTCACAGGAGAGTTCATTGGAGAGACCCACAGGGTGTACACAAGCCCACCCACCTGGGAATCAGCACCAGAAGGCCCCAATTTGCTAGTGGGTAGTGGCAAAGTGACTGAAAGCCTGCTGAGAGCTGAGCAAGCAGCATTGTTCCTCTCTGACCTTCCCGCACATACAGTGCCACAATGCAGCCATGTGGGTTGCCCCTCCCCTGGCAAATACGTAAGGTTCTGCCCCTTATAACATAACAACTGCACCGAGACAAGAAATACGACCCTAATGAAAGAACAGATCAAAGCTCCAAAAATAGAACTAAGCTATGAAGGGGTAGCCCACCTATCAGATGCAGAGTTCAAACACTGGTAATCAGGATGCTCACAGAAATGGTTGAATATGGTTGCAAAATGGAGGAAAAAATGAAATGAAGAGAAATGTACAGGGAACCAAGAGCAAAGGGAAGGAAAATGGCACTCAAATCAATGATTTGGAGCAGAAGGAAGAAAACATTCAACCAGAACAGAACGAAGAAACAAGAATTCAAAAAAATGAGGAGAGGCTTAGGAGTCTCCTAGACAATTTTAACCGTTTGAGTCCTGGGGGGGTATTGTCAGCAGCGCAATTGCGCTGCTTGGGACTCAAACGGTTAAACATTCCAACATCCAAATCAAATAGACTTCCAAGAAGTCCAGGAAACTCAGAGAGTCCCAAACAAGTTGAACCCAAAGAGGCACACACTAAGGCACATCATAATTACATTACCCAAGATTAAAGATAAGGAGAAAATCTTAAAAGCAGCAAGAGAAAAGGAGACAGTTAACCTACAAAGTTGTTCCCATAAGACTATCAGCTGATTTCTCACAAGAAACCTTACAAGCAAGAAGGGACTGGAAAGTATTCCAAGTCATGAAAGGCAAGGACCTACATCCAAGATTACTCTATCCAACAAAGCTATCATTTAGAATGGAAGGGCCGATGAAGTGCTTCCCAGATAAGGTCAAGTTCAAGGAGTTCATCGTCACCAAGCCCTTATTATATGAAATGTTAAAGGGACTTATCTAAGAAAAATAAGATAAAAAATATGAACAGTAAAATGACAACAAACTCACAACTATCAACAACTGAACCTAAAAACAAACAAAAAGAAACTAAGCAAACAATTAGAACAAGAGCAGAATCACAGAAATGGAGATCACATGGAGAGTTATCAGCAAGGACAGGGAGCGACGAGAATGGGGGAAAAGGTACAAGGAATAAGAAGCATAAATGGTAGGTAGAAAATAGACAAGGGGAAGTTAAGAATAGTATAGGAAATGGAGAAGCCAAAGAACTTATATGTACGACCCATGGACATGAACTAAGGGGAAATGTGGATGGGAGAGGGGTACAGGGCGTAGGGGAAAAAGGAAGGGGGAAATGGGACAACCATAATAGCATAATCAATAAAATATATTTTTATAAAAGCTTTAAGTTGTACCAGTGCCATTTGTTGATTTTGATATAGTTCTATAATTGTTTAAAATATTAGCATTGGGGGAAGGATGCATAGGACTCCCCTGTACATTTCTGTGTAATTTCCTGTGAATTTATGATTATTTCAAAATGAAGTTTTAAAATTTGGATTCTGGGTTGTGTTGGTCATATAGTCAATGAGTACATGGGTAACCTCTTTGCTAGGAGTGGCTAGGACACAATCTGTGCTGTGCAATGTTATCACAATTATTCACATTATCACCAGTGACATCAAGAAATGAAGTGCAGGTAGAAAGCAGGGATTGGAAGACCAAGTATTTGTGACACTTAAGTCACTTTGGCAACAATAGTGATTACAGAGTTTTCGATTTCTTACCGTCCCAGTAAGCATATTTAGGGAAAAAGAAATACAAGTTTAGTATACAATTAAAATAGGCACAGAGAGTCAGAGGCCTTTATGGCAGCTTTGAAGGATTCAAGGTAAGGGGGAGGAGCCCCTGACTGACACACTCTCCTGGGATATGTGTATCCCACTCGGTAGTTAGTCGACTATGTTTAACTCCTCCTAACATGGAGGGTACAGTGCTTTGTCCTCAACAGGGAAATATACATGTTCTGCAATGAATTTGCCTTCCCTGAATTCAGGGCTTCTGATAGTGCCACCATTTGTGGACTTATGAATGGACTTATCCGTCATCATGGGATAGCACCCAACATCACTTTGACCAAGGAGATAGAAGTTTTACCATGTGTTCCATCACCCAGAAGCAGCTGGCTTGTTAGGCAGAATGACCTGCTAAAGACTAGTTATGGCATAAATTGGAGACAACATCTTGAGAAGTGTGAGTGTTGTTCTACAGATGCTTTATATGACTTAGAGGCCAGAATGTGGCACCCTCTCCCCCATAGCCAGAATTCATGGATTTGGGAACCAAGGAGTAAAGGTGGGAGTGCTCCCTCTCACTATCATACCAACCAACCCATTTGAAGGATTTTTACTTCTCATCTCTGTGACCTTGGCCTCAGTCTTTTTGGAAGTCCAAGTGCCCAAGAGAAATAAGGGTACAACTCTAATAAATTGGGATCTGAGACTGCCCCCTCACCTTTTGGGGTTCCTCATGCCCCTGAGCCAACAGGAAGAGAAGAAGACAGTTGTACCCAATGGGATGATTGGTCTTGTTTCCAAGGAAAACTTGAATTGCTGCTACACAGTGGGGGCAAGAAGGAGTATATTTGGAACCCAGAAGATTCATAGCGGTGCCCCCATGACTTTTGCCCAGCAGTCCTTGTCAGTGGAAAACTGCACCAATTTGATAAAGACAAGACTAGCAAGAACTCAGATCTGCCCAGCCTCCATGCTGTCAGAGGGTAAGAGGAAGATGGAATGAGTAGTAGGAAAATTCACCTGTGATTATCAACAAAAGCCTTGCCACCAGATACAGGTATTGGAACTATCGCAGCCATTTGGTATACTTTTTTTATCCCTCCCCCCATTATCTCATATGTTGAGTGTAACAAACTGAGGATACTCTGACAAGTACCCCATTTTAAAACTGCTAAGAGGCTTGAATGAATATGAGTGGAGATAGACCTCAGAGTCTAGGTTTTAAGGAGATCACCTTGAAGAGGAAGGTCTTCTTGAATGTTGGTGTCAATAGGATCTGATTTCTGGACCTGACATTGGGCACTGATTGGGCAGAAGAGCAGTTGTGAAGTGTGTGACCCTGGGGAGGAAAGCACTAGCATGCTTTGTCCTGTTGTCTCAGCAGGACCTTTGGCTCAGTCCTGTTTTCCTCAAGAAGTCATCCTCACCTGATTCTGTAGACAGAAAGCTCTTGGGAGGGGTGGGCATTCACCAGGGTCAAGGAATTAAGTGGGTTTCCTGGGCATGGGGTAGTTTGTTTAATAGAGCATGTTGTGGAGATCACAGGGTGTGGGTCTTGAAAACCGGTCATCACCATGGCCAGCATCATCCTGAAGATGGTTCTGCCAGGCTTCCCTTCTGCATTTGCTTCTCCAACCAGTTCTTGTTGCTCAGGGTTAGGTTCCATGTAGAAGGTCCCTTCTTTCTCACTTCAACTTCTGAGAGATGGGATTGTTGCTAAGATAAGCCAAGACATTACCAGATGCTTGTCTTTGAGCTAGCGTCACTTCCCCCATTGTCCAGAGTGGAAGTCTCTCCTCACCACCTCAGCTGGCCCTTGCATTAAAATCATCATCTCCATTTTTTCTTATCATTCTCATCCTTTAGTATGCCTAGAGCTTTCCTTGCATGAGGATTTCCACGCAGAGGTACGTTTTCTTGATCTGCAGGACTCTCTCCTGCCTTCTGGTCATTATGCTTCTTTGAACTAGGAGTATCTTTCATCAGTTTTTTTTGGATTTGTATAAATACCCCTTCCTTTAAAATCTCAAATGCTGCTGCTATAGTCTGAATGTTTGTGGCCCCTCAAATTCTTATGTTGAAATCCCAACCCCTAAAGGTGATAGTGTTAGTAGGTAGGGCCTTTCAGAGGTGCGTAAGCATGGTTTGAAAGGTTGAAAGTCTCATGATGGTTTTCAGAAGTTGAAAGTCTCATGAATGGGATTAGTGCCTTATAAAAGGCTCCCGAGATAGTCCTAGTCCCCTTCCGCCACATGAGGACACAATGTGAGGTCTGCAACCTGGAAGAGAGACCTCACTCAGCCATGCCAGCATCCTGATCTCAGACTTCCAGCCTCAGGAACCATGAGAAATAATGTCTGTTGTTTGTAAACTACACAGTCTGTATTATTTTGTTCTAGCAGCCTGAATGCTCTAAGGTTACAACATTTTTACAGAGAGCAGAGACTGTAAATATTTGTGGCTTTATTTCTAAAGTTTTAATTCTATGAAAAACTTGCTACAGATTTCAATAATAACAGTATTATACTAATAGTAACATCTAATATTTATTGAATGCTCATTGTGTACCAGGCACATATGTGTGTAAAGCATGATTAGTGAGATTTCTCCAGCGAAACAGAACCAACAGGAGATACATAAATACATAGGTTTATTACAAGGGATTGGCTCTTGCAATTAAGGAGGCTGAGAAGTCCCATGATCCATGTGCAAGCCAGACACCAGAAAAGCTGATGGTGTAGTCCCAGTCCCTACCCAAAGGCCCGAGAACCAGGGCAGGGTGGGGTGGAGTGGGGGAAGACATCGCTGATGGTATAAGTCCCGGTCCAAGTTTGAAGGTCCAAGGACCAGGAGCACCAGTAGTGTCTGAGGGCAGGGGGAGAGGGATGGATGTCCCAGCTCAAGCAGAAAGCAAATTCACCCTTCCTCTGTCTTGTTCTACTCAGTCTGTTCAGGTCCTCGATAGACTGGATGATGCCCACCTGCATTGGTGAGGGTGATTTTTATTCAATCTATTGATTCAAATGCTCTTTTAGAAACACCTCACAGACACATCCAGAAATAATATTTTACCAGCTATCTGGGCACCTCTTAGCTCAGTCAAGTTGACATACAGTTAACCATCAAAAGCACTTATTCTGTGAAGAAGATATTCTTATTGTCCCCATTTTACAGATAAGAAAACTAAGGCTCAGGAAGGTAAGGCAACTTGCCCAAGACCGTACAGTAGCTAGTAGGTAAAGGGAGCTAAGGACTGAGCCCAGGTCATCCCACCCCAGAGTCGTCCTTTCACACTGCTGCCGTTGTTCTATTCTTGACCTACCTGTTTCACAGTGTTTGGCTGAAGTTGTCTCCCTCCCTTTCTCCCCGCTCCTCTCAAGTCTGTCTTTTTCTACTTAGAGCCAATTTCCAGACAAACAGTCTTCTCAGCCCTTGTTGAAATGTACTCCGTCTGGATTCAAGAGTGCGTTCGTCTGGCATTTTAGATTATGATGCAGAGAGCCAAAGCCTGTCCTTTGGCAAGACCTAGGTCAGTGGTTCTTGGTCTTTGGTCTGCATAAGAATAACTGGGGAACTTTTAAAAGCCAGATTCTTGGGCCATTAGTGGAGACTTTGATTGAGTAGGTCTGGGAGTATGGAGAAACTGGGTGTCTCCATTTTTTACAGGAAGATTCTGATGCAGGAGACCTTCTGATGGGCCACATTTAAAGAAACACTAAGTCAAATATTCACTTCTTTTGATTTCCTTTCATTTCCAAAGTGTCAGCCTTCAGCCAAGGAAGAAACACTGGAAATGCCACCAGCTTGTTGCCCTCTTAACTCCTGGAAATTTTCTCTTAGGCCTTTTCTGGTGGTGTCTCCTCCTGAATCGACAGGAGTCCTTCGTTATGTGAGTTTGAGAAAGTACTCTGGCTCATCTCTGCCCTGAATCACCACCGCAGGGACCCCCTCAGACCTGCTCCCCCTCATCTGCATCAGCTCTGCCTTGGCTCTTATTCTGCATCTTAGCAGGGACCAACCTACCACCATGACCCAACTCTTCCCCTACTGGGGTCCTGGAACAGATTTCCTTACATTTGCTAAGATTGATGCATCCTGGGACATCGTGACCTCTTTCAAAAGATGAAGATCATCTCACTTTATTTTTTTTAATAACACTTTATTTATTTATTTATTTATAGATACAGGGGAAGTGGGGGAGAAGAGAAGGAGAGAAACATCAATGTTGCTTCTCATGTGCTCCCCTCCGGGGACCTGGCCAACAACCCAGCCATGTGCCCTGACTGGGAATCAAACTGGTGATCCTTTGGTTCACAGGCCAGCACTCAATCCACTGAGCCACATCAGCCAGGGCGAGATAATCTCACTTTAGAAAAAGTTTAACTCCTGTTCTGCCCTTCACTCCATCGCCTCGGTTGGGATCTTCCTGTTTCCTCAGAAGTGCAAGCTTGCTCTTCCTCCTGTTCGTCCCATGCCGCGCCCACGCACACCCACTTTTCATCGTCACGTGTATAGACTCCACACCCTCTGGAATTAATTTAAAACGAGGACTGTGCAGCAGAAGGACTTGCCCGCTTTAGTCCCAAAGCACTTCACCGTGCAGTTCACCAGACAGGCTGCTCTCCACTCCCTGCTCAGGGTGAGGGCTTTCAGGGGGAGCTGCAGACAAGAGGAACCCCAACCCTCCATTCTGAGCACACTCTTTTTTGCTGTATCAGCAGCCTGGCCTGAATGGATAAAAAGAAATACTTTTCTATTTATTGAACGTTTACTGAGTGTTCACTGTGGCCGGTTCTCGGGCAGGCCCCTCCATGGGAGGTGAGACTCTGATACTGCCGTGACTTCCCAGGGGAAGCAGAGAAGCCCAGGGTGTGACCAGGGACTGTGGGTTGTGGCCAGCTTCGCAGAGATCTGTGTGCGGAGAACAGAAAAGTCACGTCGTGCGTTCAGATGATCTCTTCTGTTAAAAATCTGTTGCTGATTCTTTTTTCTTTCTATTTTCTATTGGAAAACTGTGTGAAAACCTGTCTCTTGGCTTCTCGGTGAGATTGGAGAGCTGACCCTCCTTTTCTGCCCTTTCAGCAACGGTCTGGTTCCGCCGTCAGAGGCTCAATATACTAGTTTCTTGTGGCTGCTCTGATCAGTGGTCACAACTGCGGCAGTTAAAGCAGCAAATGTACTCATTCTTTTGCAGTTCTAGAGGCCAAAAGTCCAAAATCAAGGTGTCAGCAGGGCCACGCTTCCACCAGAGGCTTTGGGGGACAATCCATTTCTTGCTTCTTTCAGTTTCTGGTGGCTGCCTGGCATTCCTTGCCCTGTGACCCCCTCGCTTCGGTCTCTGCCTCCAGCATCACTTTGCCTCCTCTGCCTGTCTAACCTCCCACTGCTCTGTCTTGAAAAGATGCATGTGATTGCATTTCGGGCCCAATGGGATGATCCAGCATAAATGCCTCCTCTCTAGATCCTTAACTTCATTGCATGTTTTGCTGTATAAAGTAATATTCCCAGGTTCTGGGGATTAGGAAGTGAATGTATCTTTTGGAGGGGTTTTCTGACCACTGCACTGGGCCGTGGGAAGTAGGTACCCTGTGTTGTCAGCCCCAAAGCTCAAGCCAGACAAGCCCACCCCCATGGCTCTGGACCATCCAGAGAATTAAAGGATCTCTTTTAGCAGAGGGCAGAGAAGGAGTGGACGATTTGGCATTTGATAGCAAATATAGGATGAATAAAATATGTTGACCAGCTTCTGTATCCTGATGTGCTGTGATTTCTTACCAGTTATGATCAAACAAAAATCTAGCCCTGAGAAGAGGCACCCCTTGGTTTTAGAAGACCCTTAAATAGTGCTTTGCATACATTTTATTCTCACCACATACTGATTATATTCATCTTACAGATGAGGAAACCAAGGCTCAGAGATGTTAAATCTGTGAGTGGCCTTACGGTAGCTGGGATCTAATACAGTTACCATCTCCACTTCCTACCCCTGCACATCTGACCCACCAGATTCCTCTGCCCAGACACGGGGCATGTGGTCCCAGAAGACCTTGATTCAAATAACATTTCTGTAAATTGTCAAAGTTGGAAAGTGCTTTACTTATTTCTTTTCCTCCCTAGAGGAGAAACCAAACTGCAACTTGAGAGAGTTTTAAGAATTGAACAAACGCAACTGGTAAATGTAGGTGAATCTAAGTAAATCTAGATAAATTTAGGTAAGTCTTTATATAAACTTAAGATGAGGCAGGGAACATTTATCAAGACAACAAAGGTAGAAGCCATAAGGGAAAGGACTAATAAATTCAGCTTCCTGAAGATATATATCTTCTGCATGTCGACTAGATTATCTACAGAGGAGAATTCATCGTTAGGGCCTTCCTGAGTGGAAGCTGACTGAGTGCCTCCAGCTGGAGCCCCTGACTTGGACACAGCTGTGGTCTAGGAGGGCCAGCATGCATCACTCAGTGTCCAGTGTCCTACCTGTGCAGCCACGCATGAGTACATAGCAGCCCCAATGGTTGATCTCTCACGATGCTCCAAGTAGAAGGTGGGCCCCAGCCCATAAAAACTCCCCCAACGGTAACACACACACACACATCTCTCCTTGTCCTCCGAGGAGATTTCTGGGTTACAAGAAAGCTCTAACTCTTCATACTCTCCACTCCTCTTCTTTCCTGGTCTGATCCAACCATCACTCTAAAAGAGAGAAGGTAGGCAGAAATGAAAGACACTAGTGATATTTAATGCATCTTGAATGTCATGGCTGAGGTTCTCTTACAGCAAAAAAAAACAAAAACCCAAAACGCTGTGTTTCAAGCTACCCTAAGCAAAATGTGAAGGATTCACTAGAAAGACACTGTATGTCAGTTGGACTCTTGGCTGGTAGCAGTAGCAGCCGAGCCTTGCGTCTGAGGCAAGAGAGGATTACAAGAGAGCTTTGGGGGCTCACAGACTGGCAGGGAGCTGGCAGCCTTGTAGAGGAAATGGACAGGACTCAGGGCGGCAGGAGCCACAGCTTCAATTCTACATCCCACAGCAGGAACAGGCGAGTCACTGGCTGTCCCCGCAGCTGCCACATCTTACTTCCTGAAGCTCCTTAAGCGCTTACTTCAAATCCTGGCAGAGTGACCAGCTGGCTGGGCCTGCGCCATGCTGCAGTGATGGGGAGAGGGGAGAGGGATGCCTGGTTCTCTGAAGTTTCCAGAAAGAGAGGCAGGCACTTCTGCTCCCAAAGACTACTCATGAGGATTTGGGAGAAGGTGCTTCACAAGGGAGAGGTAGAAAGCTGGGAGCCCCCCATGACAACCACCTCTCAGGCTGTTTCTCAGAATTTGTGGTCAGAGAGACTCATGAGGAATGAGATCCAGGAACAACCTTTCTCTCTCTGTTCCTTCCGCCTCACCTCCTGCTTATGATCTCTTTTTCTCTGACTGAAGAACTTTCCCCACGTGGCCATGCATGTAGCTCCTTCTGAGCTGCCAGTTTTATTCATCCCAGCTCCAGCCAAACACCGAGGCTAGCATCTCTCAGTCTCAATCCCAGATTCTGGGGCGAGACCATCAGATTGGTTCAGCTTGAGTCTGATGTCTTTCCACCTTGCCAAGGGCTGGTCTCAGAGAACATAGTCCTTTTAAATAGAAAAGATACCCCAAACATGCCCTGCATCTAGAGGAATACAGTCAGGGTGCATTCTCACTAGGTCTCATTTCTGTACATGGGGCTCTGTGCGTGACTGGCTTGCAGAGAACCTACTGTGTGAATGAGTGATGCGGCGAAGTTGCGAGGGGAATGTTTAACCTATAGAGGAGACTGGTTCTTTTCAGACCACTTTAGTCACAGCATATTTGCAAGCAGCTAGGTGCTTCTTAGATCTAATTTTAGCCCTGCCTTAGAGCAGGTTCACGTCACTTTCTGCGTCCGAATACAGGCCAACTGTACTTCTTTAAAAATAGACCACAATATGGGTTTTCCCTAGATCAACAGAGCCTTGTCCTTCCCAATGAAATTAAATTTTACTCCCTACGTGGTACGCTTCTTTAAAACTTGAAACTGACAAACTCCCGCCACGTACAAAGCACCGTATAAGTCTTGGTTTTAAATGAATGAGTGAATGAATCAGTAGTTAATCACTTCATCCAAGCCGGTTTCTTTTTTTCTTCTCCAGCAACAATGACCCAGTGAGCAGCAAGATACTTGGCAGAGTGCCACTCTTACACCCTCCGGCTGCACTAGCTCCATCCCCACTCTCCACCGTGTCTCACGACCCTTTGCTGTAAATTCTAACTGGTCTCTTCGCCTCCACTGTGGCCCCTTGCACTTTATTCTCCAAAAAGCAGCCAGAGGGAGTTTTTGAAAAGTAAATCAGATCTCCTTGTTATTACCCTGAACTTAGCAGGCCTTAGGTCGCTTCCCACAGGCCCCGCTGGTTCTCTCCAGCCTGACCTCCTCCAGCCCTCCGCCCTCCCGATCTGGGCTGTAGTCAGGTTGTTCTTTCTCATTCTTCCTGGGGCCTTGACCCAGAGTGCTCTCTTGCTTCTCTCTAGAACGTGCTGGTCCTCTACCCCAACCTCAGTCTCGTCCAGGGAACTCCTCACTGGCCTTCAGATCTCATCTCAAATAGCCATCACTGCCCCTGGGTCCCGGCCATCTCTCACACCCACCCATTTCTTACACATGCAGATTTATAATGGTCTGTGATTGGCTTGATTATTTCATAAGTATCAGTTTCCTTCACTAAAGTGGAAACTTCTTAAAGTGCCGTAACAAAATACCACAGACTGGGTGACTTAAACAATAGAAATTTATTTTCTCACTGTTCTGGAGGCTAGAAATTCAAGATCAAGTTGTTGGTCAGCAGGTTTGGTTTTTTCTGAGGCTTCTCTCCTTGGCTTGCAGATGGCTGTCTTCTCACCGCGTCCCCACATGGTCTCTCCTCTGTGTGAGCACAACCCTGCTGTCTCCTTGTGTGTCCAAATTTCCCTGTCGTACAAGAACACCCGTCAGATTGGATTAGAACCCACTCTAACAGCTTTATTTTAACTTAGCCACCTCTTTAAAGGCTGTGTCTTTGAATATAGTCACATTCCTAGCCAGGGACTAGGGCTGCAACGTCTGGACTTTTGCAGCACACAATTCAGCCCGAAACAGGGCCTGAGTTACTTGTACCCACTGTTGCGCCCCCCGCTCCAGGCTGACGCTGGGCATGTTGTAGGGCTGGACACATACCTGTCAAACTAATGACTGAATTTCCCCCTCTCACCCTCCCTCCCTCGTCATACACTGTGCTAGAGGCAAAGGAAAGAGGCGGCACTGATTGCAACAGGAGAACCCTAAGTGACCACGGGAAATGTTTGCTGTCCTGTCTTAAAATTACAGGCCCTTGGGGGAGTGTTGCTCCCTCTCAGGGCTTCCTTATGGGGCTCCCCTGTCAGCAGCTGACCCTTCCTGCCCTGGTGCTTGTGCTGCTGACAGGTGCAAACCCACCCATGCAACCCTCTTTAGAAGGTGAGTCACCCAGCTGCTGGGAGTGCCCATCTACACAGCTCCGGGAAGGCAGTGCAGCAATCGCTATGAGGACCTAAAAAAGGCACGTCCTTTTCCAAGGCTCGGAATCCAATCTGAGGAACTAGAAGAGGGAGACTGAAGTGGGTTTCTATCCCAGTTTTTATATAAAAAGTTATTTCTCACTAACATAATAGTGAGAAACTGGAAAGAGCGTAAATGTGTAACAATTGGAGAAAGCTTTGTGAATCTAGTACATTCATACAATGGAAAATTATGTCGCTATTGAAAAATGTTTATGAAGAATTTTTAACAATGCAAAACAACGTTCCATGAAATAGGGCAGGATCTCAGATATATGGTAAATACTGTAATTAACATGCATATATACATACATTCACAGGGAAAAGCCTGGTTTGATAAATACCAAACGCACATTCTGTTTTTTCCTAGGCTCAGATTTCTTTCTTTTATGCCTTTTGTTTCAAAAGTAGCAGCTGTTGCTTTTACAACCATAAAAGAGGGGGCAAAATTTTAAAGGCGGCCGACGCTTCTTGTCAATGAAATTCCTCAGCCGGCGCTTCTCTCGGGGACGGCGCCTGCGGAGCGTCTGCTCTTCGGCTTGTCCCTGGGATGTCGCTTCCTCCCCAGGGCGGTCCGGCAGGCTCCGCGGGATTGTGCTGGAATCCCTCGGCGGGAGGAGGGGACGAGCCTGCTCCGCTCAAGGCCGGAGGTGGAAGGTCAGGGGCGGGGCCGATCCTCACTCCAGTCCTGGAGAGGCATCTGGACAGTAAGGGGCACCCGGGGCTCTCGTGTAGCCCCGGGCCATCACAGCCGCCGCCCAGTCCGCTGTTCCACCGCCAGGTGCAAAATGCCTTGTCATTGGGAGAGTCTGCGGCCCGAGCATTGAATTACAGCTCAGCTGAGTCTGGGTAGGGTGGCGAAGGTGGAAGATGAGCAGAAGCCCCTGTTCTCCAAGGGCGCGCTGCCCAGCCTGGTAAGCACAGCGGGGCGGAGACCGAAGGTAGCCCCCTGGAGCCGCCCAGGGCTGGCCAGTTCTTCTTGAAGAGTAGCAGATCTGAGAAGGGAGCCAGTGATCTGAACCCGCCTCCCTCTGCCAGCCCTCTCCCTCTCCCGTGAGGGGACCCAAGAGCTGCAACTCGGCCAGCCGCGACCTTACCCTGCCCTCTCCGCGCCCTTGGGCGTGTAGGGCCCTGACTCGCGCCGGACATGCTGAGGGTCTTCATTCTCTATGCCGAGAACGTCCACACCCCAGACACCGACATCAGCGATGCCTACTGCTCCGCAGTGTTTGCAGGTAGGAGGGGCCTGCGATCCCCGCCGGGCCGAGAGGGTGGGGGTCAGTTAAGGGATAGCGCGGCTCTCCATTCTGGAGAGCTGCGGGATGCAAGAGGCAAGACTCAACGCCCCGGCCAGGCTCACTTTGAGGGCTGCAAAAACAGACGTCCTCGGGTAGGGCCGACTCAGGAAAACTGAGGCAAGCAGGGAGAGGTGACTGAGCGGCGCTTTTCCGAGCCAGGAAGCTGAGCCGGGGTTGGGGCTAAGGCGGGCCTGAAAGGCGGGCCCAGCATCTCTTTACAGAGGGGATCTCATACCAGTGGTCTTTCCCCGCTGTGGATGGCAAAGCACTGTGCTGCTCGGCTCCCCAACCCTCCCGGGAAGGCTGGGCCCCAGGCCTATTTATAACCTAGCTCTGGTCTCACGGGGCCTGGGCCTGGCGCTCTGCTCAGCCTTTGCTCCCTGTCACAGGCGAGGCTGGCAGGCAGGTAGCCACTGAGGGCAGAGGCACTGCCCACCAGTCCAGGGGTCCTGCCCTGGCTTTGGGTGCAGGTTGGGGAGATCTAGCAGCTGGAGCAGCTGTCATTAGTACCAACCTCTAGGAACTTTCTCCTCCTACCCCAAGACTGTAGCAGGTGTTGGGGGAGTGATATCTGGGGGTGATCATCGGATTGGGGCTTCCTGGAGCAGGAGCCTGCTCCCCTATCAGATTGGGATCTCCCACAGGATGATTTCCTCATGGTTATGATGACTTTTCCTTCAGGAGGTGAGGGCTGGGCCCTGTCTGCTTCCCCAAGATCCCTTCAGGGCCAAGTCCAGAGCTGGGGCTTCACAGCGGGGTCTTTGGGTTTGGAGCCATACTGTGAGAGAAGTACCAGGGGGCAAGTGTGTGAGAGTTGTGTCTCCACCCACCCTGTGCATTCCTCCCAGCCTTTGTCGCTATCCTTCTCCTTCTCCCTAGAGATCTGGCTAAGTCCCAGGCCTCTGGAAACCGTAGCATCAGCTAGTCCCTGGTCATCCAGCAGAACTTCTCTTTCAGTTTCATAAGCTCTTGGACCTACCTGCTCCCAGAGGCCTGTGTGCACATATGCTCCCAGAAACGTGCACACCTGGGAGTGCAGGTGACATCTGTGGTGCTCCAAGGAGCAGACTCTCAGAGAACGCAGAGTGTGTTCACAAGTAGCACACACAGAAGTGTTGTAAGAGGTGCACATGAACACACACTCCTGGATGTCAGATTTGGGGCTTCTCCAGGAGTCACTGAATGGGCCTGTGGCCAGGAAAGCAACCTAGACCAAGAGGAGGGACAGAGGGGGCATCAGAGGTGACATTCCAGCTGTGTTTTTCCCTAACATTCAGCTTTGACCTGTTCTCCACCAGTTTCCCAAAGTTGCCTCTGGAAACAACCTTTAGCAAGATGTTTCCAGGGGAAGGATGAGGGAATGAATTGGCGGGGGTGGGGGTTGGGGGATTGGTGGTGGCCACACTTCCTCTGTTTTCTCAGGTCCAGATAGGCCAGGCCAGTAGTTCGCCTGCATGGCCCAAGCTAGCAGCCTGGCTGAGGGCCCTGGGCTGCACATTGTACAACTCCAGGGAGCACCATTAACACTGAAAACATCCTTGTGCCTGAGGGGAGAGAGGATACCCTCAGGCTGTGCATTAAGCAGCTGCCTGTCCCTCCAGCACCCCTCCCCCATCACCATCCCCCAGCCCAAGGGCTGAGCAGGCTTTGTGAACAGCACCCTCTGGAGCTGCCTGGTGTACAAATGAATCCTGAGAGGGACCATTTTAGAGACCCCGCCTCTATTTTTAGGGGTCTGGTCTCCTTTGTTGTCCAGATTTTTCTTCACCCTCCCTGATCACACCCCCCACCTGCCAATTCCCCCCTCCCAGGACACACACACTTACCTCATACTTTATGGTCCCCCTACCCAATCCAGGTTCAGAACCCTAGCAGGAGAGAGAATGAATAATGAATGGGGAAGCACTTTCTAACCCCAGAGGTGCTTCACTCACAGGAAGTATTGCTGGTGTGGCTTCTCTTTTGTCATTATTTCAGCCTCAAGGGCCATCTGTGGAACAGTCTCCCCCATCCGATGAATGGCCCTCTCCCACATCTGTCAGTCTGAGATCCTGCACTTTTCCTGCTGCTTGGCTCCTCAGGGTGGGCTCCCCCTTCCCTGGGAAGAAAGGAAGTTCTTTGTGCTGTGAGTGCCCCTAGCCTGCGGAGGGGGCTGGCTGGAACCCCCACTCAAAGTCACCGCAGTCACTGTCAGGCAGTCATGGGGAATGCAGTCCCTCCCTCCCCCAGCCCTGGCCACATTCCACCTCTTTCACTGGACAAGCTCTTAGCCTATGTCCAAATTTGGCCTCCCTGCAGCACTCAGGCCTGCTAACGCTCGGGGTAGTGAATGATTCAGGGAAGGCTCTGGTCTCAGGGACACACTGCCAGAGCAAAACACCCTTCTGGGGAGCCTTCCTCACCAGCTAGACCTGATCTAGCATTCCCAGGTCCTTAAGGCGTGGGCCCATCAAGCCCCTCCTTTGGCTACCTGGTTATCATATCCCACAGTGACACCTCTTGGCTCCTCCGTGCGTGCCTAAACCCATCTTCTGCTCACAGCAGCTTTGAGGGGCTTGTGGACCAAAAAGGGGCCACACGCAAAACCTGACGAGCTCAGGGGAGGCCTGCGTGGTGGCCTCACAAAGAGAAAGTAGCCACACAGAATGGTCTGAACATAAACGTTTCTAACTGCAAGTGACCCACGGCAAGTAGTCCTAGGCCTGTAGCTTCCTTGACAAAGGTTAGTCTACCTTAAGAGGAACCTGTTTATTGTTTTTTTGCATCTAAGATAACATACCTTTGAAATGTCAGAGCATCTCCCTTCCACCACCCCTCAGGGCACAAGCATCCTTCACTGTTATCTCGTTGCCCACATACCATCTCTATGTGCTGTACGTGTCAAGTATCCTGCACCCACCAATGTAAAAGAAGTATGTATCTCTCCATTTTGCTCTTTTAAAAAATATTTACATATTTATTGATTTTAGAGAGAGACAGAGAGAAGCAAGGGGCGGGGGGAGAGAGAAGCATTGATTTGTTGTTCCACCCATCCACGCATTTATTGATTGCTTCTGGTTTGTGCCCTGACCAGGGATTGAACCTGCAACCTTGGTGTGTCTTGGTATATTAGAACATCTTGGTGGAAGATGTTCTAATTAACTGAGCTGCCCAGCCAGGGCTCTCCATTTTACTCTTTATCCTATCCTAGAGACCCCGCACCCCACTTTGCTTTCGTCTGTCTCCCTCATCTACGACCAGTGAACTTTATGTGACTGTCCTTAGTACTCCTTAGATTCTAATGTGTAAAATAGCTGTAAAACTGCCTTTCTCTAGAGCACTGTCTCAGTCCCTTGAGATTTTGCTTCCCTGCTATTCTTAACAGTTTGGTTCAAACAAACTCTTATAAGAATTTTTTTAAGGCTGGACATTCTTTGTTGACAGGTCAAAGGGCAGGGATATTATCCTCCTTTACGGATGAGCAAACAGGCCCAGAGAAGTGCAAGGGTCTGGCCAAGGTCACACAGTGGCTAAAGCAACCCCCTCCCACCCCACCCCCACTATCAGTCCCTTTGTTGTTATCAGCATCCACGGCTCATGAATAAGAAAGTGCTTTGGAAAGCGCACCATGTGCTGCCCACACCTGGGCAGACTCACAGCCAGCACAGGAAAGGGCTGTGCTTGGGGTGCCTAGTGTGGGGGGCATGCAAGGCTGCAGGGAACACCATTGTAAGACAAATGACCAGGGGGTGGAGGATTCAGATTGTGAAAATGTATCCATTGCAAGAAGAGAGAATGGGTATTCATTAAGCATAAACAATGTACCATTTTCAGATGCCTTTCTTTAAGCCCCCACAACAGTCCGATGGAAGACTTACTAGGTGCTAGGCGCTGTTCTAAATATAACTCATTTACTCTGAGCTATACCATGTTACAGTTACATTTGTATGAAGTACTTATGTGTAGATGCTTAATCCTCTTGGCAACCATATATGGCAGCAACTATCATCACCCCCCCCCCCCACCCACAGATGAGAAAACCGAGGCACAAACAGGTTGGATTGTACACTGGTAAGTAGGGGAGTTGGCATGCAAGCCCACACGATCTGGCTCCAGAGCTGTGTCTTTACCTGCTGTAGCATCTCCATCGGGTCTTAGCTTTGTTACAAGAGACGAGCAGTAAAAGCAGGGTGGGGGCCGCATTTGAATGCAGGCCTGGAGCCTAGTCTCAGCCTGCAGTTGCCCGCTCACGCCCTGCCGTATCTCACACACTGTCTGCACTGCCACTCGCTCCCTTTCTCTCCAGGCACGGACACCCTCACTCTGGCTCTCCAGTCTGGAGATGCTTTCGTATCCCAGAGGGGTCTCCACCTTTCTGCCTCACCCACTCTGGATCTCATGGGACCGTTCAGTTGCCAGCTGTACCCTCATGCCAGGCTATCTTGCAGGCCTGTGGCAGGCCCGTGGTGGTCTGATAAGCTGAGACCAGGATCGTGGACCATGGCACACTGAGGTGGGCACCCTGCAGTGGGCGTGGCAGGGACCCTGGAGCCTCTAGGAAGGAGACAGTATAACTGTGGGCCCCACACTTAGCCAGTCCAGTATGAAGGTGGGTGGAGGTGCTCAGGAGGGCAGATAGTTGTCAGCCTTGGTCACATTCCAGTGGGATGAGAGCATTAAACAAGAGGGAGAGAAGAATGATCACTGTGAGTACTGACCCTGGACCCAGACTGCCTGAGATCTTGGATCCCAGCTCTGCTACTTTCCAGCTGTGTGTCTTTGGGTCAGTTACTTAACCACTCTGTGTCTCAGTTTCCTCACTTGTGAAGTGTTGATCATAATAGTATCTGCTTCAGAATGGTTCTGAAGAATTTATATTATTCCATATCAAGAACTTTGAATAGTGTGCAGCACTTAACATGTTAACTATTATAACTTATATACACTCATTACAATCATTATCATAGTTAATATACATTGTATGCATATAAGAAATCACTGCACACATCCAAGGAGACTTTCATTGTGTTCTTTGCCTGGTCAACCCGAACATCAGCTCTGTTTGTCCATCCACTCTCCTACCAGACTGGGCACTATGGGCTAAGTAGTGAATGGGCCCCAGGGACTGGAGCAGCCCCTTCTGAGCTGGAGGCATTTGTTGACCTGCTTGCTCGCTGGCTGTGCTAGGTCTTTCTTGGAACCAGTATCCCTCCGGGGAGTGGGGTTGCAGACCTTCTCAGTCCCTCTCCCCAGGCCAGACTCGCTCTCTCTACCACCTGTGAGCTAGTCTCTTTGCACATTGTTCACTAGAATGAAATGTTGGCAGGAAGAGCTCTTACATCTATTGCACACCTACTGTGCACCATGCACTATGCTGAAGGTGCTAGCGTTTGGCTTAGTCCTCCCAACACCTCTGTGAAATATGATTCTCTTGATTTCACAGAAGAGGAAACAGACTTTGAAAGGTCAAGTCACAAGCCTCAGGTCACACAGCTAGAGAAGGGCGGCCTGGATGGAAGCCCAGGACTATGGGACGGTTCTTCCCAGATGGTCGCACGATCATGGCTGTAGCCAGAATCACTACCTCCTGTGCGTTCTACACCCATGGTGGACGCACAGGCACCCTTCAGTCCCACTGGCTGGATGGACTGGGATTTACACAGGACACGTATTGTACAATGAACGTGAGGGGACCGGCCAAAGAGCTGCACTGGATCATCCGTTCTGCTGGAGATTTTTGGACTCTGGCAAATGTGTCCTGAAGGAATCCTGTAAACTCACATGCAGAGTGTTCAACTCAAGGTTGACGCACTGAGCAGGAGGGCGAGGTTTGCTTGCTTCTTGGACACCTAATGTCAGGGCTTGGGAAGAAAACAGCCCTGAGCCAGAGCAGGCTGGCTGGCCCAGCGCCAACAGCAAGATGGGGCCCTTGTTAGAAGTACCCCGTCCTCGACTGTCAGGGAGGTAGGGCCCCAAATAAATGACGGAGAGGGGTAGGGGTCACAAACTCACATGCCTGTGGGAGCCCGGCAGGTGGCATAGCTAAGATAAGGCCAGAGGAAAAAGCACATGCATGCTGGGTGCGTGGTGGCTAGTGGAGTGAGTCGAGGGGGTGGTCATGCTTCATCTGCATGTGCCAGGTGATCAGTGTTAGGCAGAGAATTTGGGTCCATGTGCCAGCTTCTCTGATTTTTTCAAGAGAAGCTAAAATCAAGATCTGTACGGGAAATCCCCCAAAGTTTAATCAAGGAACAATATTGTTATCAAACATTGCGTTAGTCAAAGACAACAGGTCTATAAACTGGGTGTGTCCCTGGGGGTCACCGGTGACAGCACCCGAGGCTCCGTGTTTCACTGAATCTTGGAGGTCTTGGTCCTAGACTCTCTGGGAAACTGGCAGCCAGTCTTCTCCTGCTTTGGGTTGTCAGTCAGCACCTGTCTGCGGCTACATCAAGGGGGCTGGGCCTTGGAGGAGAGCTTTAATTGCCTCCCCTCTACTTTTATTGACTCTGAAATGTCATTGAAGTTCACATGACATCTTAAGTGAAAACTGGGCTTGCTATGCAAACTCAGCTTGAAAACAGGTCCCCTCACCCCCTCGCCACACAACGTGGGTCCTAGCTGCCTCTGTCACGTCCGTAGTGGGGCTGGAGCTCTCAGGGGTGCCAGGGATCTGCCCTTACCTGCGGCGTTAGGTGGGATACACAACGGGCTCTTTGTTAGCAAGCCCTAACTGACAGCGGTGTGAACACCGCAGTCTCTCTCACTCACTCACGCGATGGTGGGTGTGTCAGCAGTTCTGACCCACCGTGCTGTCCAGAGCTCCCGGTCCTTCTGTCTTGTTGCTCTGCTGTCCCCATGCTTACAACATGGGTGGTGATAGTTCAATGTCACAATCTGCATTGTAGCAAGGGCAGGCGTGCCCCTTCCCTGTAAGGACACAGCCAGGAAGTTACACGCATCCCTTCTGCTCACATCCTGCTGATCAGCACTTGTTTTCATGGTCACATGGAGCTGGGAGAAAGGCTGGGAAATTAGTCTTTCTATGTGGGTGGCCAAGCGTCCAGGTAAAACCCTATGGAAAATGTCTATGGAAGAAGGAGAGAACAAATGGGAGGTGAACAAGTGGAGGTCTCACACACACTCTTCATGAAAGCTGCATTCCTGATACAAGTCCCCCTGGGAGGAAGCCCCATGGAGTACGAGGCCCCAGTACGATGTCCCCAAGGGAAGAGTCAGCCCTTTGACCAGGGCAGTGAATAACAGACAGGGCAGGAAGTTGAAGGGTGGGTGGAAAACAGGCCTCAGGAAGTGTCCAGGAACCAGGACAGCAGCTGCTGCATTTCTGGTTCACAAAACAGGTGTGTGGAGCCCCTGTTCCTTGGACACAAGCCAGGTGTTTGTCAGAGTCCCTTGGAAGATTCCCTGGAAATGTTCAATATGCCCCCTCAGATTTCCTGTGCTGACTGACAGCTCAGAGCAGGAATTGTGGGCAGGGTGTGGTGTGGTGGGAGAGAGGAGCAGAGCCAGGAATCATGGTGACGGTAAAAATTGTATGTCCCAAATCATCATACCCCAAACTCCCCCTAGGGGGCAGTACTGTCCTCTGAGAACCACTGGCTTAGCCTCACTCATCTCAGGGTGGAAGGAACACTAGGAAGTCCAGTACAAGGACCACCACACCAACCCTAGGGGGCCCTTACTGTGCTCTGGAATGTCTGGCTGACTGAGGCGGCCTTGACCTACCCACAGTCTAACTAGACAGCAAAAACTAATTACACTAACAGTTATTCCTTGTCACTGTGATGGGGCTAAGAGGGAAAAGTGCCGCTGTGCGACCTGGCCCGGGAGGATGAATGGGGCTGGCCCTGTAAAGGCAGGGGGAAGGGACGTGGTGATGGATGGTGACTAGACTTACCATGGTGAGCACACGATAAGGCATATAGATGTCAAATGACTGTTGTACACCTGAAACTACTGAAGTATTGCACGCCAATTATATTTAAGAAACAATTAGAGAGGGTGGGAATGGGGGGGGGGAGGCAGTTGCAGGCAGAGGGGGCAGCAGAGCTCCAAGTTGGGAGGGAGCTCAGCATGTTCCAGAAACAGAAGCCACTGGAGCTGGAACTCAGAGTGAGGGGCTGAATGGCCTGTCCCTGTGGGTGGAGGCAAGATATCTGGGCTTTATCCTGAGTGTGGATGGCTTTTGAGGGATTTTCAGCAGGGTAGTGACCTGATCATATTTGTTTTAAGATCGCCTGGCTCCAGTGTGGATAATGGAGCAAAGGTGTCCACCTCGTTGTGAAGGTGGGCAGGGTCCCCCAGGGACAGTGGTAGAGTCAGGAGAAAGAGGGACCGAGCCAAATGGAGGGGACACAAACTTTAGGGCTGAGAAGAGGACAGCCTTGGACTTGCCATTGAGTGGGTGAGAGAGACCAGGACCTGGTGCCCCAGTGCCAGGTAGGAGTGCAGAGGACCCATTCCTGATGACAGGGCACAGAGTCTCACCGGGGCCAGGAGGCTGGGAGCCTGAGGAAGTTCTCTACTCTGTGAGTAGGAAGCAAGAAGGGTGAGGACGGTGATGGGGTATTGCAGGTATGCCTAGAGAAAAGTATGAAACTGTGGTCTAGGAGAGAGGGAGACTGAAGAGACTGGAAATACAGTGTGATTGTCAGGCAGCAGCGAGGGTCCACCTGAGTCAGGGGTCACGAATATCAAGTGACCGGGGCAGGTCAGCGTTGTTATTCCCAGCACCTTTAGTGGTCAGGGCGCAGGCGTGGACTAGACGGAGGTGGATTTCCCCAGGTTATGGTTTCCGCACATGAAACCCTGGATCCTCAAACTAAGAAAGGGCGTTGCAAGTTTTTGCAGCAAAATGATGATAACTAATCACCGAATTTAGCCTGAGAAGGAGGTCAGCGAGGACTTGGGAGGTGGGAGGGGGACCTGTCGGGCGCTAGGTGCTGAAGTGTAGGGATATAGAGGTGAGAAGCCAGGGCCCCTGTGGTCAAGAAGTTCATTGGCTGGAAAGGAACCAAACACAATGCGGGAAAGCGTGCTAAGGCTGTCACCACTCAAAGCGACACTGTAGCCAATTTCCCCCCACGGTGGGGCGAGGGGACCTAGAGATTGCTGTAGAGGATGACGCCAGGGACCAAATAGGCCCCAGATGGACCCTGGTGCCCCGGGGACGCAATATAATTTGGACACAGATTTCTGTCTCCCGAGATGAGCGACTCCAGACTGCTCTGAAGAAGGCGCAGAGACGGGTTCGCGAGGGCTCGAGCCTCGGAGTCTGAGAGCGGGGCTTCCAGCAGCCCGACCCGCTGCCTGCGCTCTAAGAGCCGGAATGGGGCTGCAGGGGTCGACGGGCGGCACCGAGGCTGGCGGCTCCCAGCGCAGCGCGCGTTCTGTCGCTCCGCACACTCCATGCACTCCTTCAGCGCTCGCGCCAAGTTGTAGTTTCGTGCAGACACATTTTTTCCCTGAAGCTGGCTCTCCCCCTCCTCCTGCCTTCGCTCATTTCTCCTTCGCCACTATTCGCCCAGCGTCCTCGGCCTGCCGGCCGGCCCCTGCGCGGCGGGCAGGAACGCAGCTTCTGTGCGGCCGCCGGGAAGTCGCACAGAGACGTACCCGGCCCTGGAGCCCTGGCTGCGCCGGGAGCCCTGGACGCTGGGGGCTCCCGCGAGCAGGGCCAGCCTGCGCCGGATCCGCGCTGCCTGGCCGAGATGTGCTCCCCGCGTCAGTGGCGCTGTCATTCCGGACGCGGGCGGGGACCCGCGGAGGGGGGACCAGCACTCCCACAGGCGCGCGTCTGGCCCCTGCCCCGCCCCGCACGCCCGCGGTGGGGAGGGTCCGCCCAGCGAGTGTCTGGTGTCCTCTCTGGGGCCTCTTCCAGGCGTTCGGACTTCTCCGAGGAGGCGCCGCGGAGACCACAGCTCCCCCTCGGTGTGTGTCTGGGTTCCGCGCTCCTGCTCCCGTCCCTCCCGCGCGCCTCTGCGCCCCCGCGGGGCCTGCCTGAACCATGCTGTGCTGCCTGCTGGTGAGGGCCAGCAACCTCCCTAGTGCGAAAAAGGAACGGCGCAGCGACCCGGTCGCCAGCTTGACTTTCCGAGGTGAGAGCCCCTGGGCCACCGCCACTGCGCGTCCGCGTCGCGGGACTCGGCACACACCGCGGGGTCTGAGACCGCGGTTCCAACACTAACCCTAGTCCAAGCCACAGTTTTCTTCCTCCGTGGGCAGGGCCAGGGGTCTTAGCAGTCTTCTGTAGAGGGGACGAGGAGGATGAAACAGCACAATGAATGCCACAGTGCTTTGAAATCTCGGAACAGGGAATGTGCTGTAACATGTCAACAGTTAACCACTTTTTCTGAGACCGACACCCAGGAGGAATAGAGGGCGAACCTTGACTAACCATTAGGGCGCAGAACAGGGAGAGGAATCCGGGTGTGAAGACGGTGTGCTTTGAAACCTCTGTTTCATCCATCCATCCATTCATTCACCCATCTCTGTTGACCGCTGGCCATGTTGGACCCACCAGGTCTCCCTTGAGAATAAAAGGAACAGATAGGACAGACATGGCCTTGGCAAAAGATTTTGAGGGGTGGTGTCAAGGATGCTTTTTAAAATCCAAAGAGCCTAAGTGCCTACATGTGATGCTTAGACAAGAGAGGTTCCCCCTGTGCGTTTTGGGGGCAACAAAGGACTTACAACCCCCCTCTCACCAGGCACGTTTAACCCCTTACTTTAAGGCAGTCATTCCCACGGGAGGAGGTGTCTTAGGAGGGGAAAGGGAAGAGGAAAAATCTGTCAAAATTAAGAGAAGGAACAATGGGTGTGAGTCAGGACCCCGGTCCTGCAAAGAAAGATAAATAAGGAGAGGAGAGAGAGTTTTCCTCTTACCAGGATGCATATCCTGTGGCTGGGTGGAATTAAAATAATATGTGTGTCACAAAAGGTGGCCAAATCTAGAGGAAGAAATGGCTGGTGTTCTCAAGAGGCTTGAAAACAATGGGGACACTTTTAGCTCTGACTCATGATCTCCATCTGCTCCCCAAGCAACCCCAATATTCAATACTAATAACCACAGACGGCAAAGTGACACCTATGGACAGCTTTAATTCTTTGCTATGGGTTAATTACACTGCATTTCTTGTTTGAGAAGTGTGAGTTGAAAGGTTTTAGGAAACTGCTGTTTTCATTCATTGGTGACATTCCTGGGTGCCCACTACGAAACGCAACTTCAGGACAAGGTTCCTAGCTCTCTCCTGTCCATCAGACTCTGCCTAAGCCGTTCCTGCACAGAAATCATGAGGCCACCGCTGGTTGGAAATGAAGTTTGCAAAGGACCCTGAGCCCAGGGGCCCACATCAGCCTAGTTCTCTCAGATGCTTTGTAACTCTTTTGGGTCTGTTCGCAGCTCTCTTTCCCTGGTTCTGTAACAGTGTTCTGGTAGCTACTAGTCCTATTCTGCAGATAAGGATGTGGAAACCTGGGAAAGTTAAATGACATGTCCAGGTCAGTGGCTGTGACAGGGAACTACCAGTGCTTGGAGTGGGCAATGCCCTGGAGTCAGGTAGGTGACTCAGTAGGTAACCTGTTGAGGTCCCTCTTGGTTGTTGCTCTGGGCCAGGCACCCTGTGTGCGTAGCTGCTGTTCTCCCCCAATCTCTGCGTGCCCCACCCGCCCTTTATGACGCCTTACTATTTAGGCACTGATGAGCCCCCTGCAAAACTGAAATATAATAGAATGTAACATATCCAATTGTTCAAAGTGCATTCATCTTTCAAAGTCCCACTGCAATACCACCTTCTCCGGGGAGGCACCCAGGATTCCCCTGGCTATCATTACTCTTTCTTCTCTGGATGCACAGCACCTAGCGCACTCACCCCAGTCCGTCTGTGCTCAGTACTCAGCTCCACACTCAGGACCCTGTGACTCCTCGAGAGCAGCAGCCTATCCTGAGCACTGGACATCAGGATGGGCAGTGGTCTTCATGCTTTCCTGTGCCTGAGAATCCTCTGGATAGTGTACTTGAAAGACAGATTCCTGGGTCCCATCCACAGAGGTTCTGATGCAGCAGATGTAAGTGACCTGAAAATCAGCACTGATCACCTACTATCAAGTAGTTTCATTTTGGAAACACACCTTGAGAGAAATTGATGTGAGATGTACTGAAAGGTGAAATTAACATGACACCTGCCTCCTTCCCAGGAGAAATTCATGCTGGAGTTTGGAGCTGAGCTGATGCTTAGAGAGAGGGGCTGTTAGAATTGGAACCCGAATTTACAGATCATCTAGACTGGGGTATCCAACCCTGGCTGCACATCAGAGTCACGGGGGAGCTTTAAAACAATTCGCTGCTTGTTCCCTCCTCTCTTGAAGCTAAATCTCTGGAGGAGGGGCCGAGATACAGGTGTTTCTACACAGTTTCCAAATATATTGGATGTGCTGTCAAGGTTGAGAACCCCTGAGCCCAACCCCTTTGTGGCACAGATGGGTCTGTGGCCTGCTTGCAGAGAAGCCGGCCTGCACTGTGTGCTTGGCTCCCACACACGGCCCAAGTGCTTGGGCCTGGCTGGCCCTGCTTTCCATGCAGTTGTTCCCCCAGCATTCCAGCCTCGGATGTAATTTCAAGACCTGCCTCCCGAAATAGACTATGAGCTCTGGAAGGCCCAACACCGGGGACACTTTTTTGGTTTCCCTATCTCAGGGCTTTAGGGTAGAGATGATTAATGAATTCTTATCATTCCTTTGCTCTTGCCTTAATTAATTAGTTAACTAAAACTACCATGAGTACCTGGGCCATGGTAGATATTTTTGACTGGTTGTCTGCGTCAATGAGCAGCTTCATTTCCTGTAGTTTTTAGTGATCTGTCCTTTCTTCTGCCCTGCCATTTTCTGCCCTGTAACGTGATTATTAATGTTCCTCCATTCATGCATTTAGTTCATTGAACACATATGTATTGAGCACCTACTATGGGCTGGGTGCTGTTCCACGTGCTGGGGATACATCTAAGAACAAAAACAGATCCCTGTTCCTTCGGAGCTCAAACCTTATTTATTTATTTATTTTTAATATATTTTATTGATTATGCTATTACAGTTGTCCCATCTCCCCCCCC
>VMDR010011992.1:0-27408 GCA_007922815.1 Macrotus californicus
TAAGAAGTTTGAGCACTTTATAAAAGCCTCATACAGAGTTTTTAAGCATGTGAATAAAATGCTTTTTGCTTTGCTAATAATTCTGATCATAGTGTTGACTGGAACAATTCTTCATTTCTTTTGGTTATCTCTTTTCAATTCCCTGAATTCTCATTCATCTTCACACCTAATTTATATACACTTACAAAAATCATACAAATTTATTTTAAAATTTCTTTTAAAGTTGTTTTTTTGGTAGGATCACCAGTGATTGAACTTTAGAAGTCAAAAAAAGAAAAAAGACAGTTTCCTCTGCAGCTGCTTTATGAACAAGTCAGTTTGAAAATAGTAGTATTTCCAGTTTTTGTTGTCACTCTTTCTGAGCCAGTCTTTGAGAGTTCATTTCAATTTCCATTCATAAATTGTTAGATGTTGGTTTCCTTTTGCTCATTTTTAAACTGTCTTTATAATTTTTAGAGTCTGTTCGAAGTGAGTGTGGTCTTTGCCCACCCAGAAACAGTTGAGGATTGCCACTTCCTGTAAGTCGCCACGTAAACAACATCAATTGTGTAACACTGTTAATGCCTTTTGGTTTTCATGAAAATAGTATTGCTCCTCTTTCTAATCAGTATATCTGAACTCATGTCTTAGTAGATTTAAATGTGCTAACATAAAGGTCTAGGCAAACCTATGCAGCTCATATAGGGAATTATTTTGTCTACTCCTGGTATCCTGAGTTTAGCATCCAGGTTGTATAAAATGTATTTGAATTATATCCACCCCAAAATAAACTCATTAACCTTTTATATTAACTTGAATTTTACTTAGACGTGCAATATGCCCAGATTGTTTCAAGCCAGCCAAAAACAAACAGGTAAGGATTCCTGGTTCTTATTCTTTAGTGAGTTTTGTCTGAGCTGAATATTCAAACTAACAACGACAACAGATCTGCATTAGTAGTGTGGCAATCTATTAAGAAACAGTCTTTAAATCTTTTCATTTTCTACATTTATTTATTTATTTTTCAACTGTCAACACCTTTGCCTCTGGCTAGAAAGTCATGACATGCAGTCATTCTTCTGTATTTGTGTCACTGTCTGGCTTGTTGCCCTGCTGTGGAACTTAAAACCCGGGTTGCAGTGATGTTTCTGTTACCCATTTGGGAATATTTGACATTTAGATTTTAATTCCCAAAATTATGTCATCTGGGAAAATCCGTGGTAAGTTCAACAGCATTCCAACCTTTGTCTAATATCCATTTTTTAGCAATTGGTGTTTTAAAAATTATTTTGTTATTATTTTAAAATAATAGTATTATTAAAATTTAGAGTGTTCTAACTTTAAAATTATTAAAGTTAGAATTAAAAAAAAAGAATTAATAGCGCCTATTTCAAGTTACATTTGCAAAAAGGGCATATTATTAAAACTCCCCTTTACTGTCTGGTCTTCAGGTTAATAAGCAAATTGGTTGGCATTCACTTTTAGCTTCTATTATGACAGGATAGAATGGTATGGCATGATATTGGCACATGTACACTTCCTTAAAGATAACAAAAAATAAACCTAGATCTTCAATTTAGCTGGGTTTGTGCAGGCTCAGGCATTCCTAAATTATTGACATCCATTTCACTGTTCTGGTTATTAAAAAGGATATAAGTTTATTGTCAAAGATACTTCATTTGGTCTTCCTCGTGCTCTGACTACTCGCTGGGCCTTTTAGAACTGGTTAGGGCGGGGAGGAGGGATTGTAACGTTTGCTGAGTGCCCTGCGCAGAAGTAATTAGAAATGCAAAACAAACCCAAAGCAGTGGTTTCCTACTTGTCGCACATCACGGGTAAACCTACAACATTACCGTGTTTGTTCAGCACCCTGAGACTCATAGATGAAGTTGCTGTAAATTGAAAGCAGTAGGCCTGGGGGTTCCCATTGTCCTAATCCCTGCTCCTCAGCCCTTATGAACTATGGGAATTGATGCTCACTGCTTTGCCATGCCAGTTGAGAAGCTCTGTCCTGATGACTGTAAACCACATTTATATTGAAGATCTAGGTTTATTTTTGGTTATCTTTGAGGAAGTGTACATGTGCCAGCATCAAATAATAGGATATGGGAATTTTTGTCAAAGCATCACAGACACCACACCGTTGGGCCGTGGGCCTCGTGCCGTCTTACCTGCAGTTCTCCCCGCCTTATGGCTTGGCGTAAATTGAATGACCTTTTGAGATTCCTTCAGGCCTAATATTTCCTATCTGAACAAACAGCATTCAATTTTCAGTTCTATCCCTATGATACCTTGGGGTTCCCCAGAATGTGGTTTAGAAAATCATTGCCTTGATGGTAAACTGTTGAGATGTCTTCATTGTGCCCCTTTTCAGTCAAGTGTAATCTCTCCCAACAGAAGAAGTAATTGTGATTTATCATAGCAAACCACGGGTATATGCACAAATTAGTTCTAGTATGCCTACCATGTGATTTGGCTTTTCTTATTTTAAAACCCCCTAAGTGGGACACTAGTTGTAGATGCTCTCCTGTTCACTAGAGTGGATTTGTGTGCTTTGTGGCTGGTGAATGATGCTGAGTTGCTAGAGGCCAGGTAGGCTGGTTGGCTCTGTTTTATCCTTTACCCTGCAGCCAACCCCTAAATTATATACTATGGCCCCTGAGGGGATGTAGAGAAGAAAAGGCCGATGAATCCATCTAAATTCCTTTCGAGGTCTGGGAAAAGCTCTCCCAAGCACATTTCTTGCAATGTCATCATTTTTATATTTGAAGAATGCCACATTTTGAGGGGAGTTGGCAGTGTGGTGCAGAAGACGCATTCTGCTAGGTCTGCCTGGTATTACAGACATGGACTAGACTGAAGAGAAGGGTTGTAGGAGAAGCAGACCAAATGCAGAACTGATGGCATGAACACTTAGGTTTTACTTATTTTCTTGACGCTATTAAGTATTACTCCTTTTTAAGTATGGTTTAAAATAGCAGACCGTAATTTCTCAAACCGTGTTTTATCTCTGATGTTTTCTTGTCTAGGTGATAAAATATCTTTTCTTTTCATTTTACCCTGTATAGTCAGTATTCACTAGAATGGCAGTTATGAAAGCTTTGAATAAGATAAAAGAAGAGGATTTCCGCAAGTAAGTAGACGTATAGAAACAAGGAAGCATCATGGAATTTTAGAATAAAGGGAATGTCGGCGATAGCCTGGATTATCTATGTCTAAGACGAGACTGGGTGTGTTTCAGGGACTAGGGTTGTGCCTTCATCATCATTATAACCTCCAGCCCTGGCTCAGTGCCTGGCATGCAGTGGTACTCAAGAAATGTTTGTCAAATAAATATGAATTTATTAATCAAGTCCAACTTATTTACCTGTTAGAAGAGGATACTGTGGTTCAAAGAGGAAGTTGACTTGCTTCAGATTTCAACTAGGTGACAGAGAGAAGTGAATTTAGAGCTGGGTCTCCTGACTCTGCACTTGAAATTCTGCATTTTGTAGTATTATCCATCACCAGAAGAGGGAGAAAAAGGCTCAGGAGTTCCCCACTTGTTAAAATACGTTGAAATACAATAAGCCTTATATTTTAATTCTCAGTATGTTTGTTTTATGTAATGAAAATACTATCATTGTCATCCTTCTAGAATATCCTTGAATAAATTTCAGACAATGCCATTATGAAGAAGGTTTTGTATATTTTACTGACTAAGAATGAGTCTCAGAATGGAAATATTTTTGTTAAATTTTAGAAAGTAAAGACACTTACTGTCTACAAGCAATAGCTCCTAAGTTCCTAAGTGATTTCTTTGTTGAGCTGTCTTGGGAAACTATGAGATTTTCAAGCCGAGCATTGCGCATTAAGTCCACATCTGTCATCTACAGTCCATGGCTTCGGAAGTCCCCAGATGGTAGACAGAGTAAAGCCATACATTGCTCTTCTCTGTCCTAAGTTGAAGTTTCTTAGCTAAAAGGTCAGAGTCTGCTACATTCCACTTTTTCTGGCTGTTTGGTCTGATTCCCACAGTTGTAGTTGAAACAAGAAGGGAAAAAGAGAAAAATGGTGGAGTATCCTCCCCTCGGGTGGGGCTCATGTGACCAGTCTCACCACATACCAGCTTTAACTGGATGATTGAGGAGTTTTGTAAGCAAATGTTCATGGACAGCAAAATGGCTAAAGAACCTGGAGAGGCTTCTACTTCATATGTGTGGATTTTTCTCTGAAGTCTCAAGGTTATTGAGAATTATTATCTGGGAACATGAGACCTCCTGGGAATGGAAGGCAGTAGTAAATCAGGCCCTGATTTGCTTTATGCCGTGTTCATGTACTACAAGCGGTACTCTGGAGGCCTAAAAGGCCTCTGGTTCCTAACCTTAAAGTTAGGGAGAGGCTCAGTCCTCGAGAGACTCAGGCCCTGGGTCTTGGACAATGCTGATTCATTGTAGTTATATGGTTCAATGTCATATCTGGAACATAGTAGCTGTAAAATTTATTTTGTTTTTGCAGGCAGTTTCCTTGTCCTCCAAACTCACCAAAGGCTGTATGCACTGTTCTTGAAATTGAATGTGCTCATGGTGCTGTTTTTGTGGCTGGTAAAGTTTTTAGTCTACAATATGCTTGCACTGTCAACTTACCTCCTTCCTGAAAAACTCACCTGACTCCTCCTCTTTCTCCTTCTTATTGTTGTTATTAGGTTCTGGTTAGTTAACTCTTTGAGAACTAGAACTGATAGCCAAGCTTATTTTAGATTATATAACATTCTTAATGGTCACTCAGGACATCTGTTATTTAAAATGCCTTGCATGCCAAAAGGAAGGGACACTTCCTAGGTTTTAATAGTTTTCATCAGAGATGGCCAAATGGAAACATGGGTAGATGTTGAGACCCAAAACGCATCAGGGGAAACACAGCCTTGGAGAGAATTTTTTTTATAGAACATGAAAGCAAACTTGAAAACATAATTTTATTATCTGCAAAATGACTAAGCAGTGGCTTCTGCTTGGAAAAAAAAAAACAACTGTTGTATTGACTTTCCTAAGAGGTTATCTAGTGGACAGTTTTGTTTTGAAAGCTATAGCTGTTTTATAGTAATAGCTGAAATGAAATTTATCTTTAGTTTTGACTATTGAATGAAATAGGGTAATGAAAGCTATCTGCCTTAGGCTGGCTTTATTCATAAAGCAATAAATATTCTGTTAGAGTGTTGTCTTTTAAATTGCAAAAACTTCAAAATTTCCTATAGTTGAACTCTTTGGAATACATTACCACTGATGACTATTACATTGAAAGTATTACTAATCAGGTGTAAAAGCAGTAGTTGCTCTTTTTAAAAATATTATCCTTGGTGTGTTCTGTAGTATTATAACTTGTTCAGTCAGCCAGTCAGATTAATAAATATATTGAGGATTCCTTTAGAACTCATTGAATGATTCATATCATGTCTTTAGTCATCTCTTCTATTGTTACCTTAAATATTGTCACGTAGTTATGTATATGTCTATGTGGTGTCTCCCCAGATTGGATCATAAGTTAGTTGAAAGCTAAGCCTTGTTTAATGTCATAGGATATTGGCACTCAGTAAATAGGTGTTGCTTTTCTTTTTATCCCATTGTGTTACATCATTTCATCTAGCCTACCTTCTATGTCTCTGGCAGGGAGATATAATAAATACTCCAGGAATCTACCACAAACTCCTTGGATAATTGATGGAGAAAGGAAGCTGGAATCTTCAGTGGAAGAATTAATTTCAGATCACCTTTTGACAGTATTCAAAGCAGAGAGTGAGTGTTAAATTATTCACGATTTAAATGCATTGTCATTGATGAATAGATTTGTTGGAGGTGGCAGAGAAGATTTCTGCATTTTGTAAACCACCACCAAGTCTGGGCCCCTTGCCTGGCACTTTCCCATAAACAGGGATTGCTGTGTTTGAGCTTCTCTGACCTTAGCTGGATTTGAGCCAAGGTGCCCAAGGATTTCTTTCCGTTTTCAAAATGATTGCTCTTTCCTGGGGAAATTCAGAACAATCGAAACTACTTTAAATGAATGCACTTAAGCTCTGACCTTGGGACACCTCTGCCTTGACCTCTTTTAGGGAATATGAGGAAATTAAAGTACAGCTTGTACATGCAGTGCTTGGCAAATGCCTGGCTTCCATCGTAGCCACTAAAATTCCCTGGGATGAAGTTCGAAGCCCAGAGAAAAGAAACTAACAGCTACCATTTTACAAAGACTTAATGGGAGTTGTGTTGTGTTTTAACTTCATAGATACTAATGAGCCCAAGTTTGTGGCATGAGTCAGATCCTGTCAGGTTTGTATTTTCTTTGTCTCAGTTGGCCTTTCAGGTCAAAGGCAGCATAAAGCCTCATGACTTCACCTAGGATTAGGCTAGAGGAAAGGGGCTAGTATTTCAACCACAGGAAATCATGTTGTACTTCAGAAAAAACTGTAGGCAGTGAGTAAATAAATCACTCTTGAAACGGGTTTCCTAGAATAATTAGAATACCTTTTTTGAGGGATCAACTAGACATCTTTCCTTCTCTGAAAAACCTTAAGACAGGCTTGCCGTAGGAATGGCAAGCAGGTGACTGAGATGAGATGTGCCTGCCCCTTGGCCCTCTTTTTTTTTTAAATAAAAATTTTATATATTTTTAGAGAGAAGGGAAGGGAGGGAGAAAGAGAGGGAGAGAAACATCTATTGATTGGTGGCCTCTCATGCACACCCCAACTAGGGACTGGTTCACAACTCAGGCATGTGCCCTGACTGGGACAGGTAATCTTTTGCTTTGCAGGATGATGCTCAGCCAATTGAGCCATGCAGGTCAGGGCAGAGTGGCCCTCTTTTTAAGGGCCTTTAAGAATTGTTTACTGGATGAAGAAGAAATTGACCTACCAACCTAGTATTTTCCAAAATCTTAGCAGTAGACTCTGGGCTATTGCCATGAGCTTTTATCTACTTAATCTGGTTATTTTATAAGACTTACCCAAGTTATGAAGAAGTGAAAATAAAGCTTTGGCCTAAAAAGTCTCTTTCAAACTCTCTTTGGGGCCACCTTACTCCCTTTCTGTAAGAAGACTCAAGAACCTTTCAGTTCTGACTATTTGGGTCCCAAGGAAGCCCCCACGATGGATAGGGCTACTAGGGGGCTCAGAAACAGCTGTATGTTTCACCCTTGCTATCTTTCAGGAAGGTCATTCGTTATCATTTTCCATCTGAGGGGGAAAAATTATCCCCAAACTGAAAAGAAACAAAGCCGTTTGCTTAACACGTATAGTTGTGTGCTGAGGAAATGTATTGAGAGCCGCTTAAGAAAGAGGAGAGCTCTAGCTGGTGTGTCCAGTGGATGGAGCAGCAGCCTGTGAACCAAAAGGTCACCAGTGGGGGTGTGCAAGAGGCAGCATGCAACCTATCAGTGTTTCTCTCCCTCTCTTTCTCCCTCCCTTCCCCTCTCTCTAAAAATAAATAATATATTTTTAAAAAGAATGCAATAACAGATTTTTTAAAAAAGAAAAGAAAAAGCAGAGACTTCTGGGCCTCTGTGCTCATTGGCTTCTTGGGATAATACCTTATTGTTTGAAATACCTGATTAAATGCTTCTCGGGTAAATTACTTGTTATTGGTATGGTTCCTATCTGACAGCCCAGGGAAGATGGTCCTGACTGTTGAACCTCTCAGTCTCACAGCTCTGTGAAAATAAACCAGTACTGCATGAAGCAGCCTCGCTACTTACAGAAAGGTTCCTTCCCCTAAAAGGGAGATACAAACTTGATTTTGTTTTCAGTCACTTCATTCACATCATGTACTTGCTAATTCCCTGGTTAATGAGTAATAAACTTTGACACATTGTCAAAATCAGTGTGTCTAAGAAAATTTTCCCCTGATACATTCATTATATCACTCATTGAGTAAATATTTGTCAATTCCCTGCTGAAGACTGGTCAATGACTAGGTACAGGATGAAGTCCAAACCACTGAACTTGATATTCTAAGGCCTTCATCATCTGGTCTCTGCCCATCTTTCAGTGCCATTGTCTGCCCATGGGTGTGAGGCCCTACAGATTAGCCGAACCACCTGTATAGTTGTGGACCATTCTTACCTTTGGTTCTATATTTGTTTTGAAACATTTTTCCTTTGAGCAGAAGGCTCAAAGAACTCACAGGATTTAGAAAACTAAACCAAGTTTTAAACTGAACTAAGTTTAAACTTGTGTTTCCTAAATGGCAGTGGTTCCTTTTCCCTACTTTGTTCACTGTTATTCATAATTACACACAAATAAAATCTTCAAGTTTGCCCCCCAAAGTATTTCTCAGTGTAGGATCCAAATGTGAAATGTTTTTCTAAAAGATATAGTAAATACTCCTTCTCCCTTTGTCTATTGACTCTAGTATTTCTCTGGACTTCTCAAGAGCCTGGCTTTCTGCTCCTCTTTCTTATTGACAGGCTGGAATTTGTGGGAAGTTTTATGGGCTAATTTATGGATTTGAGATTTAGCAGTCACCAGTAGACCCATCTCTGTGTCCTGTTCATTCCTCCATTTTCACCTGTCACAGGTTATGGCCCAGTCACTGTGGATTCCCTGGTCCCCTGACATTATGGCTAGTTTGGAGATGGAGGTGAACAGGTAGAAGAAGACAAATCATAGCCCAGGAAGTCAGTATTTTTTCAGCTTCCCAGATGCCACTTTGAACTTTCCATTTAGCTATCTATCCCTAGTTAGTGCTGCTCTTGAGCGTGTTGACTCTGACTGAAAGGACTAATGTTGCTGTGCATTTAAAAACAGCTTGATAATGGAGTATAAATGGAGTATAAATATGGAATGGAAGGTTATTTGGGACTTAGAATCCTACTCCCTGCATACATTCTCCATCTGGAGAAGAACCTGACCTTGTGCCCCTCATGGCTGCCCGCTTGGCCAGCCCTCAGGAATAGCACAGCACAGGTAACCCAGACTTAAGAGCCTAACTAGCAGCTTGAATTCCAGACCTACCTTGGATATCTATTGATTAACCAGTCCTGTGAGACCCTCAGTTTGGGGCCCTGTGGGGCAGAAAGGAGCCACTTTACTGTGTCAGTGTGTGATACAGTACAGCTCGGAACCTATGTTTCCTACAAAGGAGGGCTAGTCTTGAGTACAGTTGTCACAGGACTTTTAAAGCCTTTTAGCCTTCCTGTTTCTAAAATCTACATGGAAACTTTGTATTTAGAATCTTTCCTGGGAGAAAAATGGCCATCAAAATGGTTTTCACCCTCCTTCTACCTTCCCCATCTGTTCTTCCCAACAGTCTTGTTCTTCTTTATCTTGTGCTTTCCGCAGTGGCTGGACTATTGAGGAATAAATACAAACCTCATAATTTGTATTGCAGTTGTGCTCTAAGTGCAGGAATGTTCCTGTACTTTTCCTGCCCTGGCCCTACCCACTATGTTATAGTCTGTATCCCTACAGAAATAGTAAGCTCTGTGAGGATAAGAGGTGTACACTTCTTGTTTGCCCTTGTCACATCATCAGCACGGTGTCTTGCATACACATCTTGTAGATATTTGCTCCTAAATGAAAAAATGAGGGTGTGAGCCTAAGTTCTAGCCTTCAAGCTCTACTCTCAGAGACCTTAAACTCTACCACTCTTTTGACAGACCAGGCTTCCCAAAATCCAAATCCTTGGTCCAAGAAGGCTGCTCTTGCTTTCCCTGTGGGCATAAGTCTAAGCGTTTTTGATTTCTTTATAGTGGTGCAATATGAATGGTGGTTAAGAAACTCTGAGGGGACTTCTGGTCAAGATGGCAGCACAGGCAGACATGACTTGCCTCTTCACACAACCACATCAAAATTACAACTAAAATTTAGAACAACCATCACTCAGAACTGTCAGAAACCACACCCTGGCTGGTGTGGCTCAGTGGACTGAGCACCGGCCTGTGAACCAAAGAGTCATAGGTTTGACTCCCAATCAGGGCACATGCCTGGGTTGCGGGCCAGGTTCCCCAGTGTGGGGTGCATGAGAGGCAGCCACACATTGATGTTTCTCTCCCTCTATTTCTCCCTCCTTTCCCCTCTGTCTAAAAATAGATAAATAAAATCTTAAAAAAAAAAAAAAAAGAACTGTCAGAAATCAAGTTGAATGGAAATCTGACAACTACAGAATTAAAAGAAACCACATCCATCCAGACTGGTAGGAGAGGCGCAGACATGGAATGGTCTGGTCTCTCACCCACGCGTGGTAGATAAAAATGTGAGAGGGATAGCTTGTGAATGAGGAGTCCCAGTCCGGCACCAGGCTCCCCAGCTCAGGGTTCCAGTGCCAGAAAGATAAGCCCCCACAACTTTGGCTGCAAAACCCAGAGGGGATTGAGTTGGTGGAAGAAACTGCTGGATCCCCAAGCAGTTCCCCTTAAAGAACTCACTGGGATTCACCTATTCACACTCGCACCCTCTGAGCTCCAACACTATGGTAGCAGCTTGAAAGGCACCAGTGGCATACTGGGAGAAACTGAAGTGTCTGGCATCAAGGTGAGCAGAAGCCATTGTCTCTTTTCTAAACCCTTCCCCCACAGAGTTGGCAAGCTAGTGCCATATCTGAGACTCCATCAACCTGGCTAAAACTGTTTGACCCACCTTGGAGATCCCCAGAGTCTCCACCTCACCCAACTTGTGGGCCTACCAAAGCTGCTTTTCTGTATGAATGGCTGATCTTGGCTCATGCTTCAGAACTTCCTAAATCCTCTCAAACAAGCAACAGCAAGCCTCAGTGAGTCCCTGACCCTGGCACTAGTAGCAGACAGCTTAGATTCACAACTTAGCTTTGCCTGGGAATCTCCAAGCCCAGCACAGGTAGCAACCATCTCAGATTACTTTATAGTTTAGACAGGGTGGCCCTGCACAAAGCACAGGTAGAGGCTGACCATGGCTTCCACCACCCAGGGAACCCCAGGGCCAGCACACCCAGTGGACAGCTACAAGACCACATTGGAGCATTACCACACTGCCCCTCCACAGTTGATCCTCCATGGAGAACAGAGGTCACAGCCAATGGGTAAATCCCTCCCATTTATCTGCCAATGGCAATCAATGCTCAACTATAAGAGTAGGGTGTACTCAGCCCACACAAAGGGCACACCTCGAGTACCCAGCTTGGATTATAGGGGAGGCTGTGCCACTGGACCCTACAGGATGCCTGCTGCATTAGACCACATTACCAAGACACAGAGTCAAAGCAGCTCTACCTAATAAATAGAAACAAACACAGGGAGGATGCAAAAATGAGGAGACAAAGAAACATGACCCAAATGAAAGAACAGATCAAAACTCCAGAAAAAGAGCTAAATGAAATGGAGATAAGCAATCTCTCAGATGCAGAGGTTAAAATACTGGTCATAAGGATGCTCAAGGAACTTAGTGAGGACCTCAACAGCATAAAAAAGATTCAGTCAGAAATGAAGGATACACTAACTGAAATAAAGAACAACTTACAGGGAAACAACAATAGAATGGATGAAGCTGAGAATTGAATCAATGACTTGGAATATAAGGAAGTAAAAAACAACCAATCAGAACAGCAAGAAGAAAAAACAATCCAAAAAATGAAGATAGGATAAGCAGCCTCTGGGACAACTTCAAGAGGTCTAACATTTGCATCATAAGGGTGCCAGAAGGAGAAGAGATAGAGCAAGGAATTGGAAATCTATTTGAAAAAATAATGAAAGAAAACTTTCCTAATTTGGTGAAGTAAAGAGTCATTTAAGTCCAGGAACCACAGAGTCCCAAACAAGATAGATGCAAAGAGGCCCACTCCAAGACACATCATAATGAAAATTCCAAAGGTTAAAGAGAGAGAATCTTAAAAGCAGGAAGGGAAAAGCAGTTAGTTGCCTGTACAGAAGTTCCCATAAGACTGTCAGCTGGTTTCTCAAAAGAAACTTTGCAGGCTAGAAGGGATTGGCAAGAAATTTTCAAAGTCATGAAAAGCAGGGACTTACAGCCAAGACTGCTCTACCCAGCAAAGCTATGATTTAGAATCAAAGGGCAGATAAAGAGCTTCCAAGACAAGAAAAAACTAAAGGAGTTCATCACCAAACCACTATTATATGAAATGTTAAAGGGATTTATTTAAGAAAAAAAAGATCAAAACTATGAACAATGTAAGTGGCAAAAAAATACAAATCTATAAACGATTGAATCTAAAAAACAAACTAAGCAAACAAAATGAACAGAGACAGAATCATGGATACAGAGAGTGTTTTGATGGTTGCCAGGTGGGAGGGGGTTGTGGGGGAATGGGTAAAGAAGCAAGGAAATTAAGAAGTACAAATAGGTAGTTACAGAATAGCGATGGGGATGTAAAGTACAATACAGGAAATGGAGTAGCCAAAGAACTTATATGCATGACCCATGGACATGAACAATGATGGGATTGCATGAGGGGGTGGGGGTTGCTGGATAGAGGGTGGCAAAGGAGAAACAATCAGGACAACTATAAGAGCATAATCAATAATATGTAATTAATAAAAAAAAAAGGAAACTCTGGAACCAGACTGCCTGGTTCAAGTACTGACCGCATCACTTATCAGTGATATGCTTTTAGATAAGTTACTTATCTTGTCTCTGTCTTACCTTCTTTATAAGTAAAGTGGAGATAACTAATGAAAATACCTCTCTCAGATTGTTAAGGTATATGAAGTATTTAGAATAATCGTTCTCTTGGTAATGTTGGCTGTGGTGATGATGATGATGAAATCATCAGTCAGTTCTGTATCTAAGAAAGTTGTCATGTGACACCACCCCCTTTTTTAAACCACTTGCCATTCCAATATTTGCAGACCCATCACAGACGGGTCTGTGATGACTCTTCTATCTTAGAACGAACACTAGTTTTGTCATGGTTCCAGCTTAGGTTTGCTTATATAATGAATTTGTTTTTAAAGTCAAACATTTTCCCCTTCCTTTTCCTTTCATAGAGTTTAATTCTCAAATAAATAGTTTTGTTTTGTTTTAAGGAAAAGAAGAAAGTAAATGATAGATTTTTCACAATAAGCTTGTGGCCAGGGTGGTGTGGGGCCTTCCTCCAGATCATGCTCTGCTTTGGCTTTTCTGTGGGATGGTGGCGTGGATGATAGTTAAGGTCTGGCCTTGACATTAGAAACATGTAGCTCTGCCATTTAATCTTGTGACCTTGAGCAAAGTCCTTAACCTTTCAGAAGCTTTTTTAAAAAAATATCTACAGAATCAGGTAGAATTAAATGAAATAATGTATGAAAAAAATTTAGCTCAGTGCCTGGCATAAAGTAAGTGTTCCGTAAATGGTGTTTATTATTGTTAGTGTTGTTTTTAGGAGAGATTGGAATTAGAGGTGGGGCGATGACTATCCTTTGGGATTCTCCTGTAAATTGTTCAAGACAAATTGGGTTTCTATCAAAGGGAGGGAATGAAAGTCTAAGAACTATTATTTCTCTGATTCTTTTTCGTTATCTGCTTTTCAAAGGTTTTAATTTTTCATCCTCTGGAAGAGAAGATGTTGATGTGAGAACATTAGGAAATGGTAAGGTTGCAACAGCATCACTCGACTAGAACTAACTCTCAGATTGTCATCCTTTCAGACTCTAGACAATTCCTCAAAACCAAAGTGGGCAGAGCTCAGCGCTTCTCTCCAAGTGAGAAAGCTTTGTGGAGTATGGAGCTACCTCTATAAATCATATGATTGTTAAGTCTTATAGGGATCAGTTCTTCAGAGGCCATTTTTATTGCATGCCTGTAGGTTAACAAGGGCTGTATGTGCATTAACAAGGAGGTGCCTGATGTTTTCCAAAAGTCTGATAATTAATTGTTCCATTTAGTAACATTTCAGCAGGACCAGTACAGTTTTTAAAATGCACATCTTCATTTACAAAAGCCATTTGCTCTTTTAGCCCTCATTTCTCTCATTTTACGGTGTTGCGTTACAAGAAAAATGAGAGAGTTAATCCTGAGCTGTTGAGATGTATAGTCCCTTCCCATCATAGAATCACAGCTTTTCTGTTTCACTAGTGGATTAGGCCAGGAGGATGGATTTCAACTTGCTGCACCTGGGCATCATCGCATGTGACATTTCACGAGAGTAACCAAGGCAATTAGCAGTCGTTTAGGTTTTCCTTTGTAATTAACACAGGCTTGTTCCTGGGCCTTTGGGAAAACAGTCACTTTCACATATTGCCTGTTCGGGGGTCTAGCCACCCTGAGAAAGTCCCTTGATTCTTTTCACACATCCTTCCCTCCCCCAGACGTAGCTAAACTTTCGGTCCTCTAGAGCTCGACTCGTTTTCTCACACCTCCTAACCCTCTGCGTTAGCCCGAATGTTAACTCCATCAACACGTTTCTGTTTCACGGCGGGGTGTGTGCTGCCAGGAAGGCCCTTTGCAATTGAGCTGGTGAATCCTCATAGAGTACATTTCACTTCACAAGAAATTAAGGAGCTTCAGCAGGTAAACCACTTCATGACATGGAAATCGTCCTGTTTCTGCAACTCTGTGACTGACTGAGAGTGGCTGATTGTTTTTCTTTTTCTGCTACTACAGAAAATTAATAACTCGTCTAACAAAATCCAAGTTCGTGACTTGCAGCTTGTCACAAGGTAAGGGTAGGCTCACCGGAGATCATTTCAAAAGGGAAGTGTGTGTTGTAGATCATGTGTCTGATAAGGGAATTATATCCAGAATATGTCAAGAACTCTTGCAACTCAATTATAAGAGAACAACCAATTAATAACAGGGAGATGGTTAAATGGACATGTCTCCAAAGAGGATATATGAATAAACCAATTAATACATTTGAAAATGCTCAGTACCGTTAATAATTAGGGAAATGCAAATGAAAACCACAAGATCTAACTTCACAGTCACTAGGATGGCTATAATCAAAAAGGTGGAAAATAGCAAATGTTGTCAAGAATGTGGGGAAATTGGAAACTTTCTATATGGCTGTGGGTTTGTAAGTGTGGCCAGTTAGGAAAACAGTTTGGAAAACAGTTTGGAGCGGCATTTCCAAAGGTTAATATATGACCCAGCAATTCTACTTCTAGATATATACCCAAGATAAATGAAAATGCACATCTACACAAAAAATCTACATGGATGTTCATGGTGGTGTGGTTCATAATAGCAAAAGAAGTCCATGGATGAACAAAATGTGGTCTATGCACAATGCAATGGAACACTGTTCAGTAATAAAAGGGAACGAAGGGAAGACAGGAATGAAGCACTAATACATGCTGCAGTGCGATGAACCTAGAAAACAGTATGAAGTGAAAGAAGTCAGACGCTACACACCACACATTGTACGATTCCATTTTACATGCCGTGTGGAGAGTGGGGACATCTGCAGAGACAGGGTCAATTAATGTTTGCCACGGGTCCGGGAGGTAGGGGTGGGAAGTGGCGATAAAGGGTATGGAGTTTCTTTTCGGGGTGGTGACAACATTCTAAAATGAGATGGCGGGAGTCTGCAACACACTCAGAGTCACGAGTGTACAGTCACAACAGGAGAGGAATTGTCTGTGAACTGTATCTCAGGAGAGCCATTTGGAAAGAAAGGGAAATTGGGGGCAAGGCTTGTGTGCATTGAATATATTCAGACCAACTCTGTTGTATTGTTTTTGTGTAGAGAAGCAATAGGACATATGAAAGAAGGTGAAGAAGAAAAGACCAAGACCTACAGTGCCTTAATATGGACAGATAAAGCGATACAGAAGAGAGACATTGAATTCCTAAATGGCATAAAGGTAGTTAAGTACCCTAATTCTTTTTACTTTAGTTTTCCACTGCCTGTGAAAGAGTCCTTTATTGCCTGGCTTATTACCAGTAAGTCATAGAACATGGGTATTGGGAACCACGAGACCTGTTTTTAAACCCTGGTTCTGCCATGTACTAGTTGAATGGGTGGGCAATTCATCTACCCTGTCTGAGAGGCAGTCTTTTTTTTTTTTTTAAGATTTTGTTTGTTTATTGTTAGAGAGAGGGGAAAGGCAAGAGAAAGAGAGGGAGAGAAACATCAATCAGTTGTCTCTCCTGTGTGCCCTGACCAGGCCCCAACCAGGACTGAACCTGCAACCAGGCATGTGCCCTGACAGGAAATAGAACTGGCGACCTTTTGCTTTGTGGGATGATGCCCATTCAGCTGAGCCACTTTGGTCAGGGCCATCTGAGAGGCAGTGTTGCTAGTGATTAAGAGCCTGCCTCCGAGGACAGATGGCTAGGGTATGAATCCTGCATCTGTATTTCTTAATTGTGTGACTTTGGACAAGTGACTTAGCCTCTTCAATTTCTCCATCTATAAAGTTAGAAGAATTAAATGACTTTAGTCACATAAATCACTTACAATAGTACCTGACACATAGAAAATACTCGGTAATGCTACTATTGTATTTGGCCATTTATACAAATGAAATAAAAAACAGGACTTATCTAATAGAGTTGATGCTAAGATTAAGTCCATACATAAAACATGTTATAGATAAATAAAACAGGATTATGTGTAGAGCACAAATCTTCTTGGCACATGCTAGCTTTTCCTTCACATGAACATGTCATTATAGAGGGTCTGCCTGTTTGTTTGAGTATTTCCTCCCTTATGCCCCCTCCTTTTCCTATAATTTATTTTCAAATGCAAGGAATGAGCATAAATGGGCACAAAGATGTTCATATATAGTTATCAGAACATTGCTTAAATGGGAAATATTTTGTAATAATCTAGATGACCTACCAGTGGGGATGGGTTTAATCTTATGGTTCATCTATATGATGGACTACTATTACTAGGCAGTTGTTAGAAATTATGTGGTAGATGAATATTTATGGACAAAGTTGAAAATGCTCCTGCCAAATGGTGAGAGAAGCTCTAAGCGCAGAGGATGATACATTGTGACTTAACCACACACATGCACAGGTGTGTGTGTGTATACACATGTATGACTACGTAGAAAACAAGTTGGCAAAAGATACCAGAAATAGGATTTATACTTTTGAAAAGTACAAATGACCAATCAAGAAAAATAGACAAAGGATATGAACAAACAGCTGAAAAAAGAGCAACTTCAGATGGCCAAGATCATTTGAAAAGGTGTTCCACCTCCAGATCAAAGTGACAATAAAACCATCACTTTATTCCTCTGAGATCAATAACATCTATTGGCTGGAGCAGAGGAGAAGGCTGGTTGTATGCATTCAGTAGACTGGAAACAAAATTAATTTCCTTTAATGAGGAAATGGTAGTACAAGTTGTGATATGATACAACTGTTTAAAAAACCTAAAATAGAAAAAAGATAAAGGTGGGTCTACATCTGTGCCTTGCAGGAACACGCATGACATTATGAGAAAAAAGTGAAGTGCAGAATGATGTTTAGAGTGGGAGAGTTTTGGTGAAAACATACACCTGCCTATAGAGGTTCATCTATAAAACAAGGGATGGACTAGCAGGGGTGTCCAGCCTTTTGGTGTCTCTGGGCCACACTGGAAGAAGAAGAGTTGTCTTGGGCCACACATTAAATACACAAACACTAATGAAAACTGATGAGCAAAAAAAAAGGTTTTAAGTAAATTTACACTTTTGTATTGGGCTGCACTCATAGCCACCCTGGGCCACACATGGCCCTCGGGCTGTGGGTTGGCCACCCCGGTGAGCATCTCCAGGGGCCCTCCAGTTCTCAGGTTCTGTGATTCTGTATCTAAGGCCTCTTGGTTTTTGGCCCTATTATCTAGGGCCTTTAGGATCATAGTTATACTATAGATAGATATTTTTAAGATTGCAAAACAAAGTTTTAAACCTCTATTTTATCACATATGTACAAGTCATTCAGAATGTTTTGGGGAATCTATTTAAAAAATAGATTCAGAGTTTGGGGGTAGCTGTAGAGCTAATTCAGAAATAGTACTGAAAGATGAGTTTTGTAGGTACAGCCTCAGTAGTAAAAGGGTTTATTTTAATGGTCCACATCCCAAGTGGACTGGTGAGGCTAGATACTGCTTGACTTCTGATAATTTTTTGAGTGTAAGGGTTAAAACAGTTTTCAAATATTCCTATAGGTAAAAAACATATATATAAAATTGAGGCATGCCCCGTCCTGAGAGCAAGTCACTTCAAATTTATTACTCTTCTCTCTTTTAAGGGCAACGTACTTGCAAGGGGAAAACAATCATTCGTATGTGTTTATATGTGTTTCTGAAAATCCAGCAGTATGGGAGCATCAGACTGCAATGTCAGAGTAGAGAAATTGGTTTCTTTTTGCCTGCTAAAATCAGACCGAAAGGACATGTGAGAGTGTGCCGATCTGACTGTTATTTTAGAAACAGTGGTGGATCTGCCAGCTCCGTTAGTGCTTCCTTCGACGGGCTGACGGGCCAAAGTTCTGGGAGCGACTGGATGTAAAGGAAATGGGAGAAGAGCACTCCTTAGGCAGCCACCCATTTAAAGGCCAGCTGTTCTGTACTCTAAAGCAGAGGCTTTATCTCTACAGGCTCCTTAAAAGTTCAGCTTTGTCCTTTTGCTGTTATTGACCAGAGAAAACCTTACGAAGAGAGTTAATCAGAACAAAGTGCTATTAAAATTGAGGAATCATGCAGTCATAAAGCCCACGAGTCAGTCACGGGGATGTGAACTACAGCGCAGGGGAATATAGTCAATAAAACTGTAATAACTATGTATGGTGCCAGGTGGGTAGTAGACTTATTGGGGGGTCAATTCATAAGTTATATAAATGTCTAAACACTATGCTGTACACCTGACACTAACATAATGTTCAACATCAGCTGCAATTGGAAAAAATTAAAATTAAAATAGCAAAAAACCCCTGTGAGTTAGGAAGGGCCATTGACTCACTGCTCTGATAAAAAGCAGCCGCAGCATTTCAAGCGCAGTTGTTGTCAGAACTTGTTCTTTCTCTCTTGGTAGAGAACTTGGTAGTGGGAAGGCCAGACAGAAATCTCTCTTAATACGGCTCCAGGCGCTCACTGATCATGAATTTAGAAAGGCGTTGTTCCAACAAGAATTGCAGACCATTTAAAGTTCTTAGGAACCTACCTTTCTGGTTATACCCAATATCTATTTTTAAAACTTGAAATTAGTTTGCCTCTTACAACACTAACCTCTATTTCTTAATTTATATCTTGTGACATAAAAGGAAATCTCTGATTGGGAGAAAAACAAACCTGTGTCCCTAAACAATTCTGAATTATAAAAAGACATGCCATATTATTATTCTCAAGTAACTTGAACGGGGCTAACAAATATTGAAAGGTCCTGGTTTACTGCACACACTAACTTGTAATCATTATATTGAAATACTACCCTAAAGCTGTGATGCAATTGCTAATTTTCCAGATACATCCTTTCATGTAACCAAAAAATAACCCTGTGAGCAGGTATACGGTTCTTCCTAAAACATGCACACAGCCTGTACACACAAGTGACGCTGATGCTCCACTGTCCAAAACCTATTTCTGACTGCCCCCTGAAATCCCCACTATAGGTTATTTTATTGGGTTAGAAAAAAACCAGTAAGAACATGTCTCTTAGAACAGCTGTTAAAGCAAAGGGCAGGATAGAACTCCAGGGTCCTAATCAATTTGTTAAATATTAGAGCAAAGGAGACTTTGGAGAACATTTCCCTCAAAGCCTTTTTTAATGGTGTGCTGGGGCCCAGAAAATAAGCAGTTATGGGCTAGGTTATGAGAAGTCCCACAGAGTGTGAACCTGAGGGGGTTAGTTTCCACCCTGACAGCGACAGGTGATAGGGTCTCAGAAGAAAGCACCTGTGGTGAGCCATGGGTGACAAAGGAGGTGCCAAGATGAGCCTCAGTGGGCAGCACAGTTGACTCTCTAGTTGTGTATCACATCCTCCCCTAGGACTTGAAGATCGACCAGAAAACACCTCTCCGGGTCCTTCACCGGAGACCCCTGGCTGTACGCTCTCGTATCGTTCACTCCATGGAGTCATGCTATGTGGATGAGCATCATTTCCGCCTCTACCTGAAGACTCAGGCTGGAACGTATCCTTTCAGCTTCCACATGGCAGGAATCCAACCAGAACCCTTTTGGAGGAGTTCATGCTGCCCTAAAAAAACAATAGGCTCGCCTTGATCTAGGAGGGTAGTAGGGAAAGAATTAAGTTGGAGAAGATGGGGGCGGGGGGCGGGGGTTGGGGGTTGAGTGTTTTTTCCGCATTAAATTTGTATTTTTCAAGATGACATTTTAAACCATGAGGCAGCAGTCAGTTCAATGTGATCTTTAAAATATTAGTGTCTTATACAATGCTGAACCCACAGTAAGTACTCAGGAAACACCTTTGATTGATTCATTTGCTGTCTTTACACATTTTTTAAAAATCCTCACTTGAGGATATTTTGTTGTTGTTGTTGTTTTTGATTTTAGAGAGGAAAGGAGAGAGAAACATCTATCAGTTGCTTCATGTACGTGCCCTGACCAGGGATTGAACCCACAACCCAGGTATGTGCCCTGACTGGGAATCGAACTCACAACCTTTTGGTACACAGATGACGCTGCAAACAACTGGGCAACCTGGCCAGGACTGTCTGTATACATTTTGCCAGTCACATATTCATGACCACAGTTGGGTCCTTTCAACTTTTCCGAGCATCTGCCCCAGATGATTAAACACTGATAGTAGATGGGAGTGGCCCTACTTTTACATAATGATGTTTATTTGGCGCTGGTCCATCACGAGAAAATAGGTCAAGGCTGATCACTTGTTGATAACCTACTCTGCCTGGCACGGTTTGGTATCAAGGCTGAGTTGCTGGTTAAAAAACATTAGAGAGCTGTCATAGTCTTAGCTTTCGTTTGCTTTTCAAAGTTGCTTCTAGTTTGTATTTGTTTCTTGGTTTCATGTCTTTTGTGAACCAATATCATGAAGTGACAAAATGCCCCCTAACTAGTATAAAACTAATGATATACTTATGGGTATAAGGGGAAAAAATGTCAAGTTTTAATCATCAGATAGCATTCTCACTATATGTAATTAGTCTGCCTTTCCTTCCCCACCATCCTCCTCACCTCTGTGTTGCCGCTGTCCCATCCCAGGAGTGACCAGGATTTCTCCCTGGAAAACAGGTATAGGTAACTTCTAATATCTCCTAAATGTTTACCACTTGGAATAAGGGGTGGTTTACTTAAACTGCAGTGGGAGGTCTTTGTGTCTTTGTTGTTTGGAACAATCTGCCGATTATAGATGGAATGTGGATGGGATTTCCAAGCAATTACAGATCTTTAAAAAAACTCTTTTTACCTTATCCCAGCTTTAGTTCTGGTAGGCTAGGGAGAAATGCAGTGGTATTCTGGAGAAGCTATTATCTTTTCAATCTCATTAAAATATGTTTACAACCAGCCATGTACACAGTACATGTAACGTAAGGCATTAGTCAAGGGGGACTGTTGGGGAAAGCTTTAGATACTATGTGGTTATATTATACACAGAAGTGTGTGAATTTTTCACACACATTGCTCAGTACACTGAACTAGTTCATTTCGCTTATACTCATCCCTCTTGGTATGATTAAGAACCATTCTGGACCTTATAATTGGCTTTTTGGGGGCTTTTTGGTCATCTCCCCTTGTCATTGCTACAGAAGGAGCATGATCTAAAGAAAGTGAGAATAAAAGAATGATAGTTGTTAAGTAATTATGAGTTTGGTAAAGAATACAGTTACTAGATAATTACATGTCTTATGCTTGAATCAAAACATTTGGTGAAAGTAGAGTGAATAAACTTTCAGAAAGTAAGGATATATCAGCATATTATGGTGTTTTTTTATTCATCATCTGAGGACATTTTTCCTATTCAAATTATATTAATTTTTTTCTAGATTTTATTTATTTATTTTCAGAGAGAGGGGAAGGGAGGGAGAAGGAAAGGGAGAGAAACATTGATGTGTGAGAGAACCATCAGTTGGTTGCCTCTCACGCCCCCAGCCCCCAGCCCACAGCCCAGGCATGTGCTCTGACTGGGAATTGAACCAGCGACCTTTTGGTTCACAGATGGGTGCTCAATCTACTGAGCCACACCAGCCAGGGCTGTATTACATTTTTATACTAAGTGCTGGTTAATAGACCACAACATAATGGTGAGTGAACTTTTACTGAATGTTGGCAAAAACATCTTTCAGATAAAGATTGTCAAGGCTGTAGTAGAGTCCTGTGTAAGGAATCTTAATGTAATCCTTTTGGTAACTGATTCCAGGATTAGTCATTGACTTTAAAATTTGAAGACCTGTGAGCAAAACACGAAGTTGCCCCTTTAAAAAGGAGAGAGAATTTACTTAATCCTCTTGCTAACCATGTTTGCCGAACAACTGGAACTTAGGTCCTCTAATAACCCTTCTGAAGGGCCTTCATCAGACGAAGTTGTCTCAGTGTCCCTCCCATCCTATTGCCATGTGTCACTGGGTCATGTTACAAGGAAAACCATCACTGAGGTTACTCGGTAGGACTGGAAACCTATCATCTGGCAGATACTGGCTGCTGTTACTGAAAAACGGGACTAGAAAGATGTCAAAATGGAAGTTGTGGCAAAGAAAAAATAGCTGATTAAAAATATATAATATAATACATAATATATAATGTATACCTTAGGTTGGCCAAAAAGTCTGTTCAGTTTTTTCCTGTAAAATAAAAGACACATTTTTCATTTTCACCAGTAACTTTATTGATTTGGATGTTTTGAGTATGTCAGCTGTCTCCTGTGTGGTAGAACATTGATTGTTCTCAATGAATGTCTCGATTGGATCACTATCAACTTCAGCTGGTCTACCCACCTGTGGAGCACGACCCAGAGAGAAATCTCCAGCACAAAACTTCACAAACCACTTTTGACACGTTCGATCAGTCACAGCACCATTCCATACACTGCACAGATCTTTTTTGTGTGTTTCCGTTGAATTGTTACCTTTCTTGAAATAATCAAGCATAATATACCAAAAATGTTGCGGATCTTCTTCCACATTCAATATTAAAATGGCTGCACAAAAATTCACCAATTTTGATGTTGTTTTTTTTTTAAAATGCATGCTGAAAAAAAAATGCATGCTGATATGACAGCTGTCACAATCAAATGAAGTTAAAAACAAGTAAGCACTACTAAGAGCCCTCTTACAGAAAAAACCAAATGGACTTTTTGGCCAATCCAGTAAATGTAGCATTTCTCTACAGTTTATTTTGAAAATCCATACCCAGTCCTTGGCACTTGGAGATGAGCTAAAGAAAAAAGAAAGTGATGACTCTTGGTAAGTTTGATGTAATATAAACACAAGCCCCAGGTCCCGGTGTTGGCTGCCAGGCTGGTAGGAACCAGCGTGCCGTAGCTTATTTTCTAAGACCTATGCCACAAGTCAGAGCTCAGAAATAACCTCTCTCTGTAACATTTCTACTTTTGTTGTTTCTCTCTCACCTACCAAATCTCACCAAACAATTGGCACTGCATGGCTATGTCATTTTTCCTTAAATAAAGTCCAGCTACATTAAAGAGTTTGTACACGGAGACTTTGGGCGAACCAAGCCGAACATCGGCTCGCTGATGGATGTGACTGCAGACATTCTTGAGCTGGATGTTGAGGTAAACCATTTGATTGCGGAAATGCCCGTTTGCACCTTGAATTCAAAAGTATGCTTTTTTGGCATCGAGCCAAATAGTACTACTCATCTTAAGAGGTGTTTGAAAATGGTCAAAATTTTATAGTAGCATTATATTGCAGGGAGGAATATTGGAATTTTTATATCTTAAAAAAAAAAACACAGCAAGGTCTTATTTATGATCCTTGCAAATATATGGCTAACTTATTCACTGTTCTTGACATATGGCATGAGATTTAAACCCTTAAGACAAGCATGGAAATGAAGTTGTAAGTGCCTTTCCTATGTCCTTTGACTCCATTCCCATACCGGTTTTGTCTTGTAAAGAATTTGAGGCAGCCTACTCAGAAATGTATGTTTGGGACAAGCAGGGAATGCGATGATTATTATCCATGGTTATTAATGAAAGCAGTTCTATGGACCCTAGGATGTGGTCCAAATTCTCCACTCTTATCATCTGAATTGGAACAATGTTAAATTTGTTAAGTCATTGGAATGGACAGAATGGATCTTTCAGGAAGTTCTCAATAAATATTTTTCTCATTTGAGCATCAGTAGGTATTGAGTCCCGAGCTGTGCTCTCATTAGGAATAGAGTCCCTCCCCACCCCCACCCCTCCAATTTTAAGAGAGGCTGACATTTGTACTTGGAACTTGTACCCGTTATAAAAAGCAGTGGGAGTAGCTGCCTAGGGTAAAAGCAGCTGTGGTAACCCAGTGATCACCGGAGCATTATTACCTCGCCAGCACTTCCCTTGAGAGCTTTCAGAGTAGATCGTACTCAGCTCAGCCAGTGACAGCATCTTCGGGGTTGCCGGTGGGCTCCTCAGAGAGAGTTCCGTTTGGACGAAGACACCCTTCTGTTAAAGAAAACCCCAGTTGCCCTTGTCTTCTTTACCTTACTCCTTGGAACGATGTAGGAATGTCAGAGTCACAGGCCAGTGTTTCTCAGCTCTGATTACCCTTTAGAACCACCTGGAGAGCTTTTTCAACATTACAGCATGCCTGCCCTCCCCTGCCCTCAGCACGCACCGAGGCTTGAGAACCCACCCATTACCTGATACATGGGTGTTGGGAATATGGCTGTATCCTGAAACAGAACCAAAATATTTTCTTGGGATTTATAAAAGGCACACACGTACATATGCAATAGTTACTTGGGCTTTTGTAATACAATTTTTCTGAATCTGGTATGTGAGGTGACTCACTGATCCACTTAAAAATCCAAGTGTTTAACTTTACATCTCAAACAACACGGTACAGTGGATCGTTAAAAAACTCTCTCTCCTAAATTAGGCCCTCCAGGGTAGTTAGGATGAAATGCAATTTAGTACTTCTAAGCCCTGGAACATGGCACAAAATAGTCTGATACTATAATTTCGTTAGGTTTTGTTTTTGAAGAACTAGGCCAGGGCGAGTAGAAATATGAGAAAATGAAAATGACAGAAGAATAAAAGTTGCTGAGATTTCAGAGGGGAAGTTGGTGTTGCCACCTGAATGTTTCCTTTTAACCTAGCTACTTTTGCTAATTAAAAAATTTTAAGTGTACTCTAGTCTCTTATCAGTCAAAAGGCACAATTAATAACCAGCCGAGTAACCAAATACTTAATAAATTCAGCAACAGACTGCAGACCCAAGAATCCCAAGCCCTAGAATTGGGTTTAGAGTGTTAAATTGTATTCATTGGCTCTTTCCTTCAAATGTGGTTTCTCACTATAAAGGACACATGGACATAACCAAGGGGGAGGGTGGGAGCGGGGGAGGGGGGTGGGATTGGCTGGGGTGGGGGGAGAGTGGTGGGGGGAAAATTCAAACTGTAATTGAACAACAATAAAGTAATTAAATAAATAAATACAAATAAATAAATAAATACATACGCACATAAATAAATAAATAAATAAATAAAATCTTTAGAAAAGACAGATTGATGCCAAAAAAGGGTGGGGGGTGAAAGACGGTGAAGGGTTTAATTGAGAACACTAATCCGCAACCCCTGGACACAGACGACAATAACATGGGGATTGGTTTAGGAAGGGGAGGAGGTAAAAAGCAGGAACTGCAATGGCATAAAAAAGTAAAAATTAAATTAACAAAAAATAATAAAATAAAATTCCAAAATAAATAAATAAATAAAAATTGCATGTAAAAAAAAAACAAAAAACAAATGTGGTTTCTTCTGTTATAGTAATATTAGAAGTATTAAATTTGTACAGCATTATCAGCAAATGCTTCCTGGAACAGTAATATGTTTTAATGACTTGTTTTTTTCCTTCCAGTCTGTAGATGTTGACTGGCCCCCTGCTCTGGATGACTAGCTTTCAAATTTGGAAGCAGAGTAGGCTTTCCATGGCACGATGTGGACGTCCATTCTGCACACACTGTAAAATGGCTGTGTACTCACCATAACGGTGTCTTGGGAATTATTTGGATCATGTTGATCTATTTAATTTTAAACTTGTAACATCTCAGGATCCACATACAGTATGTGTATATTGTGTGTTACATTGTTCTAAGGATGTCTTAACGATTTTTCTTGTTCCCTCTCCAACCCCCACAAGCCAAAACTCTGAATAATGAAATCATTCTCTATCTTAATTCTTTCATTTAGAGAGGTACACAAACAGGATACATTCTCTGATAATCTTAAGAAGCTGTAATTTCTTCCAGCAAAACTTTCCTTCACAAGAGAAATATCACCTTTAAAATCATGTTCTAAATTTTTAAAATGATGTAATAAGCTATACCTATATTTATACAGCACAGTATCTTATAATAAGATATCAAATGCAAATCTGACACCATTAATGTTTTTCCCAGTAAGCTTCTAGCAAGCTATTACCTATAGAGGTACTTTTGGTGTGATTTATCACAAATGCTAATGACTTCAAGTTACTATTTTGACAATCTAAAATTGTCGATACCTTTCCTGGGGAGGGAAAGTAAAACCTTAGGAATCGAGGCTTACCATGGTAAGAGACTTTAATAAATCTTTTAAATAAGGAGACACAAGTGCCTTCAATAACTTCAATGCCAGGGATAAGATTTTGAAAAATTGAAATTGCCAAACAAAGGTAAGCTGATGTTATTCCAGAGTGCTTCAATATATTATCTAACCTCAAACATCCTCATCAGGTAGATAGGATATCATCATCACCACTTTATAAATATGAAAACCAAAGAACAGAAGTTAAATGATTTAGCTACAATTGTTAGTTCCTGGTCTGTAGGCCCTTTCTAATAAGCCTTACTATTGAGCAGATGGTGTGTGAAGGCAGCAGGTGAGGGCCTCGTCTACAGGCGCATAACCACGAGAATTGACTTCTGGAAGTTAGATGCCAAATCAAAGAGCTTACCCTAAAACAACCCAACTATATTTCATATGATCTCATGATTACCATGTGTTAGTAAGTCAGTCATCAGTTGGTACTATGAAGAGGAAAAACATTAAATAAGCAAAATCTGAAGAAAATGGCTGAGTCATTAAGAGAAAACTTTCAGAAAGGAGTCTCATTAAAATTTCACACTTAAGTGTAATTTCTGTCACCTCGATCCAACTGTCTGAGCTTATTTTAGGACATGTGTGACTTGGATAGTATTGGATTACTCAGTTTCCCTCTCTGTGTTAAACACAATTCATAGAGACTGAGATGTATTATTCACTATGGAAATCAGGAAAATGTTTTAATTGACATGAAATTTCATTATGTGAATAATAGCAAATGGTTTTTCACTATTTTCAATGCCATAAAATGAGAAAGATAATAAAAATTAACTTTTGATAAAAAGGTAAGAACTTTTGTGTGCATGTTTCTTGGTTTTGGGGGAAATTTTGCTG
>VMDR010011993.1:0-27413 GCA_007922815.1 Macrotus californicus
ACCAAAAATATTCTCAGTTTCTCTGTGTTCTTGCAAAACTTATTTTGTAAAATATTGGCAATCACAGCTTTTTATAACAGGTATATTCGAGCAAAGAATACAGGAGAACAAATTTTTGTAAAGTTAATCTGACTTCCCCATTCACTGGTATTATAGAACCCTAGAAACCTTCACAGAGAAAAAAACAAGCTTCTAATTCCTAAGTTGAACAGTTTGGTTGTGTTCTATAAAATAAAACAACAGTGTTCACCTCCATTAAAACAGAAAAGTTCCATTAATACTGAAATAAATATGGTAGCTAGACTTAAGGAATACTGGGAATACTTTTGAAGTAATCCCAAAACTTTGTAGCACATGCTTTCCTGCCTGGAACTCCCTTGGACTTTCCCTTGCATGGCAGCTCTACCAGAAGCAAGGCAAGGAGTCGGGGGCTGGGGAGCAGGTTCTCTTTCCAATTCACCAATGCACTATTGGGCTTTAGGGATGTCAAAGTTTTCTGGACTTCATCTGTACACCAAAGACTTAGGCTGGACTCATCACTAATGTTTCTTTGAGCTTTGACATGTTACTATAGCTCACTGCTCTTAAAATGTAACCCATTTTCTTTGTTTTAAATATCGACAACTTTTAGTAAAACAAGTTTATAACATCACATTTTTCTCAGAATTATTGATATCTAAAAAGTGATACACTTAAACCTAAAAATCTCTTGTGTGTTTACAACATGGACTGACATTTTATTTATATTATAAAATATTGTCACATAAAGGGAGTTTATTTATTGTCTCTAACTTTTCTAAATATCAGTGAGTGTGTGCTCAATAGTATTGGCTGAATAAAAAAACTCTCTTATGCAAACATGGGAACATTCCAACTAAAACACAAAAACCGGGCCATACCTGAAGATTACGCTTGCTTTTCCTTATGTTATGCTGCAACAAAAAATTATTTTCCAAAGAAAAGCGGCTGTATTGATCATCCAGCTGCGATAGGAGGTCATGGAAACGGATGGTAGCAAATGAAACGTCATTGGCGGCATGTTCCCTAGATTTAAAATTGACACGTTTCATTTAGCTACTATTTTATTTTTTTAACTTTATTTTTATGCTGTTACTGTTACAGATGTCCCCATTTCCCCACCTTTGTCCACCTCTACCCAATCCCCACAGCCCTGTTCCCTCTGGCCATCACCATACTGTTGTCTGTGTCCGGGGATTATGCATATATGTTCTTTGGCTAATCCTTTCACCTTCTTAGGTACTATTTTAAACAGACCAAATAACCATTGTTTTTCATGCTGAAATTGTTAAAAGTAATTTTAAGTGTTTTCTTATGTTCTTTTGAAGTTGACATTGCTTTTAGCAGCAGGTTGTACGATATTTCTATTACATACAGTTGCATGAAAAATTCTAAAATGCCAAGACTGTGCATGAAACTGTTAATGGTGATTATTTCTGGAGGGGAAATGTCAATAGGGGACTTCATGTTTTATGTCAAATACTTTCAGATCATTAAAAATATTGCAATTAGCAAACAATTAATTTAAAATAGGACATATATCAGTTTTAAGAGCTAGTCCCTGAATATTATTACCTCTTCATCTTTCTAATCAATATTTTACTATAACTTAGCTTTAATTATTTCTTTTAACTTATTTCTTTCTACTGCCTGGATCCTAACTGGAAAAATAACTGGTGTCAGCATTACCTAACTTATCCAAAGCATGTGGGAGTATGTATCATAACTAAATCAACAAAACTATATAAAAGTGCTTAATGACTAATGTATTTGGCTTTGTAGAGACACATGCCATTTTTCAAATCAACACTTTTTCTGTAACAGATAGTCCCAATGGCCACTGATGAGATTCATCTAGTCAACGGGGCTCCAAGTCACTTAAACAACTAGTTATTTTAAAAGCATAGAAAAACTTCAGCCTTTGCCAAGTGAGTTTTCCTTACCAGTCTTGCTTTTCTAGCCACTGTGCCAAGTACTGTCTGATTTCCATGGGAAAACTGTCATCATAGAGCTGGTGAACCTGCTCCAGGAATTTGGGGTCAAGCTGCTGAAGCTCATACCACTGGGACATCCTGTAGGAAAACAGAACAGAGATCACGAATGGAAAGCCACAGCTTGTCCAAAGAAGGCATATTTAGCACTGTGCTTCTTTTAATACCTTGCTTAATCCAAAACATAATTTGTTTCTGAACTGTAGTGTTTAAATAGTGTCTATAATCTAATGCCTGTTTTTTTTTTTTTATTGAGTTTTGAGGTCAATATTTTTTTCTTTCCAGGAAACACATCTTCAGGTCTTTGCTTAAAATCAGCTTATCATGGATGCCTTTTTTGGCTACCTAATTTACACAGATACCACCTCTCACCTGGAAAACACTAACCCTCTTCCTGATGTATTTTTCTCCATAGCATTTACCACTGTCTAACCTACCACGTATTTTCTTTTATATCGTGGTTGTCTGTTTTCCTCACATGAAAAAACGAATTTTGGGGGGTGGCGGGTGTTGTTCCCTCCTATATCTCCAAAACAGTGTTCAATAAATATGCCTTTAAAATGAATCTGCACTTTTATCAAACAAATAAATGGAACACACTATTTAATTAGGTTTACTTTAGGGTAAAAAGTAAGAACTCTCCCAAAATTGATCTCTTACAAATGATAGTACATTTGTAATCTAACTCTAAAACTTTTAAATTGCTATTTTATTATGATTCATAGGGTAAAATGAATTATTTTTGTTATATACCTTTTAAAAGAGATACAATTTCTTCTTTGCCAACTGCAAACAATAAATCTGGCACAAAAAGTCTTAAATTTCAGTAATAACTTTTAAAGAGTGAAACAATGTGGTTAAATGTAATTTGAAAGGATAAAGTAATACTATTTCTTTGGATAATTGTAAGTCAATTTTTACATAGCAATTCTAAAGTTTAAAAATTAAAACAAAAACCTAATTTAAAGAGGTCCTAACATCCATTAGGAAAATGAAGAGCCTCCCATCACCATGGCATAATTTGGGATTTACATCAGGCACATCTGACAATATTCAGAGTGAATATAAGTGAATGTTGTCCTATCAAGGCCTCTGCGGAAGGGGTCTGGAGTATGAACGCTCACTGGTGAGCACATATGTGCATGATGAAGTCACATCTCTACAAATTTCCTTCCCAAGGAAGATAAGGATATGGTGGGAATACAAAGCAAGTTACCATCACGAATTCCAGTAGAAATGGAACCAAGCCCACTGTTTCGAAACTTTCTGTAGCAATTTGATTTTCACTTCAAATTTATTGTACCTGAGCGGAAGACTCTAAATCTGTGGCTCTCTCCTTCCCTGTTCGGTGTCTAATAAAGACGTGCCTAAAGCAAACAGGATGGCTAGAGTGTCTGCCAGAGGGGGCTGCAATAGCTCTGTTAGGCAAGTGACCTCAGGCAACTCACTTTTCCAATCCACAGGTTAAGACTAGATGAAGTAGTTCAGGTGCAGCACCAGGCACAGAGGAGGCAATAAATAAATTCACGCTAACAAAACTAGAATCAATCTTAATTTCTTACAAAATGTGTTACTAACACAGGGATTGGTATGACTGTCCCCCAATTACTGGGCTCAAATCCCAACTTTCAGGCTGCCTCCTTCCTCTCTAGTCCCAAGATTTCCTATCTCCCTGCCTCCAATACTCTCTCCCAATCCCGCCTTCTCTTGCACACAGGTTGGATAACATCACTCTTTTGCTCAAAATTGCTACAGTTTGCCCTTCTTATGTTGATTTCCACGCTGACCTATTTTGATCTGTTAAACAAAGCAACCCTGTCACCAAATTATCTCTGGGGTTTGGGCTAAACCCAACATTTTTGCTTTGCTCCAGTTGTGATTACCCTTGGAAACAGTCTCCTCACAAATTTCTGCCTCTCTAAATCCTACCAGCACTTAAAGGCCCCCTTTCTTCCATAAAGCTGCCTGACCCTTACCAGAGACAATTGAGCTTTCCTTGACTTGTACTTCATTGAATTTTGTACCTTTATCAGAGAGTCAGTCCCCGTCTTGCTTATAATACTCTGTGATGTCTCCCCTGAATGCTATAGGCTCCAGAGTTGCAGGGACTATACCTTTAAAAAAATCCTCTGCTCCTTGGACAATGTCCTGCACATATAATGCACTAAATAGTAGTTTGTTAAATTGAAAATCTAGTATATGTCCGCCCTGACTGGTGTGGCTCAATGAGTTGGTTGTCATCCCACAAACCAAATGGTCCCTGATTGCATTCCTGGTCTGGGCACATGCCTGGGTTCCCAGCTAGGCCCGCGGTTGGGGGATGGCAAGAGGCAACTGATAGATGATTCTTTCACACATCGATTTTTCTCTCCCTCTCTTTCTCTGTCCCTTCCCCTCTAAAAGTAAATAAATAAAATCTTTTTTAAAAAAGAAAATCTAGTATATTTCAGATTGCAATAGAAAGTAAAGGTCAAACCACGTTGTGGCCCAACAAGTTTGAGTCCTGCATCCTCATTAAACAATGGCTGTATACTGGCTTATGCTGGACGCTCAAGTCTCATTTCTATCCCATAAAAACAACGTCTCCAACCTATACAAACAACATTCAAAGAGCAATCAACCACAACCTATGCATCTCCCCAAACTCTCCGGTACTAGTCAGAAAAGTTTTATTACGACTAATTGTATCATTGCGGGGCGGGGGGTGGGGGGGAGGTTGCAGAAAGGAAATATCGCTTTTATATTTTAGGAAAATATTAACCTCCTTCATCTTTAAAAGTAGATACATAATATAGTTCCAAAGTCATGTAATCATTCATTCATTTCCATGAACATTTACTGACCTTATGCCCTGGCAAAGGGCTGGGGATTCAACCTAAACAGCAGCTACACACAGCACCTCAGGTGTCAAGACTATTGGGTGTGCGTGCACAGGATCCAAACGTCTAACCTAGAAAGCTCTCCAGTGGTGGAACACAGCAAATAAAAACTTTCTGCCAAGATTAGAAAACGTGACTGCAGTGGAAAGGGGCGGGAAGGAGGGAATCGTGAGAGTAAATGGGGAGATGCAGTGTTTTCTGGGGAATAATTGTCTTTCATAAGACATCTTTACTGCCAGAGCACGACTGGCAGGAGCAACCGTGCCATCATCGAGAAGAGCACCTGGGATACTGGGATACTCTGGAAACATTCTTTCCTGGATGATAGATTAACCTGACAGCATTGCAAAGCCCACGTTCGCCCGGTGTCCCGCGGCCCAGCCCCAGTAGCGCTGATCAGGCCCATGCCACCCAGGCACCCGGAACCTCAGGCTCACTCACTCTGCGCGCTGGGTGGAGCAGGGAAGGGCGAAGGCGCGGTGGTGCTGCCTCTCCCGGGCGCACCGAGTTGCCTGTGCTAGGTCTGGGATCTGATGGATGTTCCTCCGGGTGCAGCAGCACCTCTCCGCGGACTCAACGCTGGGAAACGAAACTACCAGCAGGAGGAAAAAGTTTGCCGGCGGCCCCGCCTCCTCCGTCTCCACCAATCACCGCTCCAGCACTCAGCCAATCCAACGCGGCTGTTCCGCAGGTGCACTTGCCTCCCCCCGAGAGCCACTGATCCGCCAATCCGCTGGGTTCTTCCGCAGCCTTTGAGCAGGAACCCCGCGTTAGTGACGTGAGGCTCAGCTCTGTGTTGCAACTGGCGGACAGACAGTTGTGTTTACACATTCTAGAGAACAACTAAAACTGAAGTTCTGCGTTTGCAGAGGCCCAAACTGGGAGATCCCTGCATTAGTATCTTCGTATCTGAGAACCTGAGGCTGACGACATTGTAATTCTAGAAGCTCAGCTTAGCAGCTGGCCTCCCTGTAGCTAAATCCAATGGATGCTTTTCTTGTCCTCACCTATTTGAACGTTCAGAAACCTGCACAAAGAGGACAGCACATCCTCTTTGCTTCTTCCTACTTCTCAGGCATTCTTTCTCCATCTCTGCTCCACCTGTACTATCCAACCTGTCAGGGTCCAGATCTTGGTCAGCTGTACCAACACTTCTCCTCATGCTATCCTGTGATGACCTCACCCACAGCGTCCCAATTTTCTTCTAGGTGTGGAAGGCTTCTGTATGTGCATCTTGTTCACATCTCTCCTCGAGCTCCACACCCACGTATACAACCCCCAACTTGACTCTCTACTTGAACTTCTGGTAAGCCCTGCAAACTAGTTATGTTAAGAACTAACTCTACATCTTTCTCTTTAAACCTGCCCTTTTTATAGAAATGGCACATACTGGTTAGCTGGTGGTCATTTTTGGCATTGCCTTCTCCCTCAAGTGGCACACTCTGTCCTGTTTGATTCTTTCTTCTAAATATTTCTCAAGTTTTACCACTTCTCTCCATCGCTTATGCCATCTCCCCTTTTCTCTCCTTTGAATGATCGTGATAGATTTCCAAATAGCTGCCTGAAATCAGCTCTTAACTTTCTTTTAATCTATACTTCCTACAGCAGTTTGAGTGATTTTTTTCAATCCTCGCCTGAGGATATGTTTATTGACTTTAGAGAGAGAGGAAAGGGGTCAGGGGGGATAGAGAGAGACAGACAGACATCAGTGTGATAGAAACATCAATAGGTTGCCTCTCATATGCTCCTGGATCAGGCATAGAATCCACAGGCTAGATATGTGCCCTAACTGGAGATCAAACCCATAACCTTTCGGTGTATGGGACCACACTCAACCAACTGAGCCACCCAGCCAGGGCTTGAATGATTTTTTTTTTAATTGCAAGTACATCCTGTGTCGGTCAACCTAAATATCCTCTGATGGTTTTTCTCATGAAATCCAAATTTCTTAATATCCCCTACATAGCAAAGTCCTGGTTCCCCTATCATTTTCTCTAACCCCATCTTGTGCCACTCTTTCCTTTTCTTACTTCAGCACTTTTGTTCTTCGGATATGCCAAGCTCTTTCCCCAAACTCAGCGCCCTCTCACCAGCAGTTCTCCATTTGGAAAGCCCCGTGAGCCAACGTTGCCCTCCCCCAGCTTCTTGGCTGGCTAACTTACCTTTTATGTCTCAGCTAAAGGCTCAGCTTAAATGCTACTTCTCCTAGTAGGTATCCCTTGAGGCCAGCCTAGATTAGCTCTTCTTGGAGTGTATGCCCATAAAATCAATTGTTTTCTTCAGGTAGATGGAATTTAAATCAGACCTTGAATAATAAGGCAACTTGGGTAGGAAAAGGATTAAATAATTTCCCAGGAATCTGCTTATATGTGCATCTATTATAGTTTTTTTTTCCCGTCTTCTCACATCTACGTACTCCTTCTTGACACATATTTAACCTCACAAAGCCAGTACTGAGCTGGTGATAGCAATGACCCTCGGTACCAAAGTATCGGCCTTCTGTGAAAAAGGTGCTAGGCTGTCAAAAAGAGCCCTTCCCCTCCTACTCACCTGCACTAAAGACCCAGACAATGTCTGAGAAAAGCTGACTCCAGGAAGGGTAGGTAATATGTTCAAAATATTTTTTTCTGGTACTGTAAAACCTGCACAGAAATTAGCTGCAATATTGATGGGTGAACTAAATAATATTAATACCTGCAAACAGGTTGTCCCTCTTTGGCCCTTCACATTCTGATTGTCATCAAGTTCTATGGATGCTTGCTTCCCTATACCTTTATCCTCCTTAGTGCTACCATCGCTGACCATACCCTATTTTAGGCCTTCATCACCTGAGAAATGGAATGCTACGATAGATACCAGGTGGACGACCTACTTCCTGTCCTTTTCCCCTCCATTATATTTTCCAAAGTAAATTCTCTAAAACACCACATTTACAGTCATTTCCTTCTCAAAAGCCTTGACAACTCTCATTGCACTTATGATAAACACAAGCTTTGTCTGCTAGTCTGGATCCTCCACAGAATGTCCCTATCTTTCTTTCCAGCCTTGTCTCCCATTGTCCCATTACCTAACTAAACTCTATCCCCTGCTTTTCCCTCACGCTTTTAATTTTCCTGTTCTTGACCCTTTGCCCATACTACTGGCAAGTATTGCACATACTACACGACAAGTCCTTACTCCCCTTGCTTATTAAATCCCTACCCAACTTTAAAAACTAAGCCTAAATCTACATTCTCCTTCCGGTACCACTTCAACCTGTAGTGATCAAGCTGGTCACTGAAATAATATAATACGCAAGTGTCTGTGCTGACAGTTATCATATATTCCTTTATATTATGGTTTCTAAAATGTCTAAATCTACGTCTCCAAGATTCTAAGTTCCTGGAGGGCAAACTATATGTATTTTATTAAGTTAATTCTTTAACATATTGGCTGCTTAAAAATCAATCAAATAAAAAAAAACAAATTAAAAAATTAAACCAAAAAGCTAGAGATCCAGAAATGACAGACCCAAATATGGCCTCCTTAAAAGAGTCAGCTTGGGAAGCTATATCTGTATACCAAATGTGTCAACATTGCAAAAGGCACTTACAGATCAAGAAAAAATATGAGGGGGTCCCCAAAATACTGGAATTATCTTTTGGAGGGCAGGCCCCTTGTAGTACAGGCTTCCCCCAGGAGGTGAGTGTTCTAGGAACCCATCTGTATCAGTGTGCCAGCTGGCATTGTTGTGAGAGGCTGCGTTCAATTTCAAGGAATTTTTTTTGAAGACTCTTTCAAATTCATTTGCCCATTTCATGATGGGTGATTTGCCAGCATACCTGCCTACCCCATGCTGAGTGCTCAGCAGTTTTTGACCAAAAATGTCATGACCCCCCATTTCCCACTCTCCCTATGCACCAGATCTCACCCCAAGCAACTTTTTTTTTTGTTTCCCCGGATAAAAAAATAGTCCTCAAAGGCATTTTGCCGATATGGAAGAGGTAATACAAAAAATGGCAGAAGCACTAGAAAGCATCAAAGTCAACAAGTTCAAAAACTGTTCTGAGCAATGGGAAAAAACATCTTGATAAGTGTATCGCATCAAATGGAGAGTGCTTGGAATGTGACTGAAGTTTAAACATGTGAGAATAAATACACAATATAATAAATTCCATTTTTGGCCCCCTGCCTCATAGTTTATACCGTGTCTTGTAGACTGTTTTATTTTTCAATTTTTTCTTTCCCTCTCACTCCTTGCCATGGTTTACTAAGAGTGGAGTGTGCCTCCCTTTGTACCGAATGGACTTCACTGTGTGACTTGCTCTGACTAAACGAATGTGAGTGGATGTGATATACCCTCCAGCCTGAGACTTTGTACTGTGTGACCAACTTGTTTGTGTGTGCTTCTTCCCTGCACTAGGACACAGCAGGCTCAGGCAGCTGCTCCTCCTCCGGCCAGAGTCCTGGATGGAGAGATGTGTGGAGCCCCCCTGAACCTGCCACTTGGAGCAAAACTGCTGCAGCCCATCCATGCAGACATAAGTGAGACGGTGAGACGTGTTTGCTTGTCATTGTCATAAATCACTGTGACCTTTTTATTTTGGCACTGAAATAGCTGACCAATTAATTAATAGACAACAGAATCAAAATTCTAAATTGCCTTAACAGGCTACAATCCCTCTGGGCTGAAACCAACTGGATAGAACCTATGATTGCAAAGACCTGTATTTGGGCTAAAAAAAAAGTAGCAAATGACACAATATTCTTTGCTGCCAGTGCCCACCTTCTGAATAATTCCCAGCACTGCATCTAGTCGATCACTAGCAATCAATCAGAAATGGCAGGTAAGGTGAAACTTACCATTTGCCATGCCTCCACTGGTATATATTCAAGGGGGAGTCAAGGATTATGAGGAGTCTAGAAGCCACATTTTAAGATAAGTAATTTAAGGCACTGGAGTAACTCATGAATTCACATGATGCTACAGTGGAAAGACAATCAGAAACCATGCCAGCCCTCCCATTTGGAGCAAATTTATTTTTGCTTGAAGAAAAGAAGACAGTGTCATTTCTATTCTTCATTTATCTCATCTTTTATTCCCAATCACCCAATTGTATTTATGTAATCATATTTACAATCACTGGAAACATAAATATAAAGAATACAATGCCTCCTACAAGCCAAGGCAAAAAAGAGCGATATTATCAGTTACACATTCTCATGAAAAGAAATGAGAAAGGATCTCCTGGCATATAGTTTTCAATAATGACCCCATTATTCCTTTTCCTGTATCCATACCCCTTTGCAATGTGACTTTGCAGTTCCTTCCAGCAAGAAGTGGGGGCTATTTCTCCACTCCTTGAATCTGGGCTGGTTTGTGACTTGTTTTAACCAATATTATACAACACTTGTGACTTTGTCATTCTGAGCCTAGGCCTTGAGGGGTCTTATGTACTGCACTCCCAGAACCCTGTGCTGTCTTCACAGCATGTCAGACCAGCCTGCTGCAGGATGAGATAGCACACAGACCATAACTGAGTCCCGAAGCTGTCAGGGTTTTAGGCCTCAGGCATAGTAAAGAGCCTCGGCAAGATCAGGTGGCCTGACCACAGTAAGCAGAACTGTCTGGCCTACCCAAGTAATGATAAATGCTTGTTGTTTTACCCCCCTGAGTTATAGGGGTAGTTTGGTTGTTATGTTGCAATAGATGACTAATACAGATCTTATTGGGGAAGCAAAGCATCCTACTACTGAATTCTAAAACAAAATTGCTCAAGTGGTGCAGGCCCATTGCCATTAACCCACCACAAATATTTTCTGTAGGGGTCTCTTGTCTCCCAGGAGTACACTATCCTGTGTGTCCTTACCACACACCTATGACAAACACTAGCTCTGCCTTCTGTCTTCATGGTCTTGGTCTATTTCAAAACAGCAGTTACAAATCTGATTGAAAAAACTTATAGTAATATGTATTTTAAAACTTCCCCTCTCCTCCCAGAAACCTAATATTACATTTTAGACATACTTTTTTTCTGATGTTGGTAGTAATGCTGGTAACCTAAATATCTAATAGTAGGAATTACACTTCATCAGTGTAAGCCATATTTGTTAATCTGTAATATAATGGAATTGAAACAAAGGATTTCTAAAATTCCCTGCAGTTTTCTGGATTTCTGATTCTCATGATAAAATATCAAAGTTATGCTTTTAAAGACTATTTAGTTACATTGGAAAACCCCCAAGTATAAAATTAAATTAAAATGCAGGATAGAAAATGTAGTATGTTTCCAGTATTGCAAAAATATATAGAAATGTAAATACATGGAAACAGAAAGAGAAAAAGGATGAGAAAGAAACAATATTTTAAAGAGTGTTTCTGGGTGGTGGATTACTTCTTTATAATTTTCCTTTAAAAAAAAAATGTCTATGAGCACTATTACATTTGTGGTCCAAACACCCTCACACTTTTCAAGTCCTGTGCTTTCCGGAGAGCAGCAATGCCTGCCCAGAACGAGGTGCATGGGGCAGGTGGCAGTGTCGGGCTCTTGGAAAACTTCCCAAAACAGCATGGCCCGTGTGCGGCGGGAGGGACCTAGATGCTCAGAAGAGCCGCCCCACGTGCTTTCTGGGAAACGGCTCGGGAGCAAGAAGGAGAGGGCTTGAGAGGAAATCGAAAAGCGAAAGTCAGAGACTGAGCAAGCACTACGCAGGCGCAGGTGCGGGGCTTTCCGGCTGAGTGCAGGCTGGCGTGCGGTTCCCTCCCGCAGCCTCCCAGGGGCAGGAAACGCTCTCTGGCCCCGCAACTACCCGCTGCGGCCAACGCGGCCTAGCGCCCCCTCTGCTGGGTAGAATCTGAGAGTGGTGGTCCTTGGACAAAAGGAAAGGCTGAGGCGGGGTGGGTGCCCTTAACTTTAGGGGGATGGAGGGGGACGCCTTCTGATTGCTTAAGGTGCCATCCCGCTTCTACCTTTTCTTCCTTCCCTTGGCCTGGAATCGTCCCTTTTCCTAACCGCACTTCTCTATGTACTCAATCTGCATTCGTGCTAACTCAGATCTTACTGGTCTTCCAAGCTCTGGCTCTCATCCAACTGGGATCCCTGACTTTAAACCACGGATGAAGGTGGGGGTTGGCTGTTTTTTCTTTTTGTTAGATGTGAGAAGGGGGCTTTCCTCTTTCTCCTGGGGTCTTTTCACTCCCTGCCCCTCACCTTGTCCCTTATGGTGATTAAACCAGAACGGCTGGGGAAGAAGTATAATGGACGAGAGTAATTTAGTCACTAGACCATGATTTCAAAAGTTTGGCAAGCCCAGGAAAAAGTTGTTTTGGCCCTGCCTGCAACCTGTATTACTTATTGAATGGTTCCAGGAGGCACTGACCTAGTTTCTTTGGGGTTTGTTCAACCACTCTTCAAGGGCCCTAATTAGTTTAGGTGACCTAGGGACCAACCTGGGACCTCCAGTGTGTGAGGAGACCCACCCTGCTGAACCACAGCTGCTGGCCTCTCCTGAGAGTGAGCACCAGTCCCCACGGCTGCACACAAACATGCTGTCCGGTGCACTTCACATAATCCCCACAAGGCAGATGGGTGTTTCTCTTTTCCAGTTACAAGGAGAGGACAGGATCGGCTACATAATTTCCAGCACAAAATGAAAATGTGGGGCCCCTTTTTTCAAAATGTATTAAGAATTTCGGGAAGGCCCTGACCGGTGTGGCTTTGTTGGTTGGGCCTCTCCTCACAAAGTGAAAGGTCCCCAGTTCGATTCCCAGTTAGGTCTCTGGCCTGGTTGCAGGTTGGTCTGGTCCAGCACTGGGCACATGTGAGGCAATTGCTCATTGTTTCTCTCTCACCTCAGTGTTTCTCTCCCTTTCTTTCTCCCTCCCTTTCCCTTCTCTAAAAATAAATTAGTAAAATCTTAAAAAAATAAAAAAATAAAATCCAAGAAGGCAACAGCAAAGCATTAAACCAAGCACGGGTCCTTCTGAGTAGGTAGGACATCCTACCTGCGTAGGTAGCACATCCATGACGTCCCTAGTGTGGGAATCTGGGGATGGGGATTTCTCCTGTAGAAACATTGTTACATGTTTATTTAAAACAAATGAAAACTTAGATACAATGAAGAAACAGGTTATAGCACTACTTCTCCCTGTAGCACTTGAAATAACATCTAGAGCCTTCAGCTTTCCTACATGATCCAGCCTGGCCTCCCTTCTTACCCATCTTGTCCCACTCTTCATGCTTCACTATGCTGTCCTCCCCAGGGCCTCTTCCCGCTTCTCAAGTAACTCAGGCTTTTACCTGCCTAGGTCCTATGTGTACCATGCTTTGGGGATGTTGTTTCCCTGGCTATGTTCATGGCTTCTCATTCTTTAAATCCTCAGCTCAAAGATCATCTCCTGCATTTCCCTTTTTTCCAGTTACTTGATATCACATTTCTATTCTTTTTAGTACTTACTAAATCTGTCCTTTTTTATGTGCTTGTCTGTTTTTCTCTTCCGTTATAGAAGGAGGGACTTTGTGCTGTTACAGCCTGTCTCACCTTGGTTCCAAGAGGATATTAAGCCTAATGCCCCGAGGTATCTGTGTGTGAATTACCTTCTCTCCTGTACTCATAGAATGACACTATGTACCATCCTTGGGAGACTGAGAAAACAGTTAAGCAAATTGCTATCTGTGTCTGTGGTTCAGATAGGAAACCCTCGTTGAGAAAGGCAATGCCTGATACAGAGCAGTTCTCAATATTTTTTGAATGAGTGAATAACATCATTGACCAGCTGGGATCAGGAGTCATAGGTGATTAATTTAACCTTTCAGACCTCAGCACTGGCACTCATCCTACGGAGCTAGACTGGAGGGGCAGGAGAATAGAGAGCATTTGTATTCTGAAAAACTCCCCTAAAGGATTTTAATGAGAGCACCATTCTTCCACCCCCTTTAACCTCTCCCCATCTCCACCCTGTCTAGATGTCCTTTAAGAGTCTTCTCATCAGAGGCAGCTGGTGAGACGTCTAAGGGCTGACTGTCAAACCTAATGTAAGAGAGTGTTGGGTAGCATTTTTATCAGGGGCAGGAGTAGTAAAGACCGTCATTCAATGAGAAGGAGTTAGGGGCATATTTCAGGAACACTTGACTGGGCAGATGTCTGCGTGTTTGGCACACACGAGATACCTAAATTAAAGGAAAGCTAGAGTAAGATAATAATAAAACATTATCATTCCAGAGCATTTCTACAAAGTTTGGAAGTTAAGAGTGAGGTAAAGTAGAGGGGAAGTATTATGTTGTTTGAGCGAGAGCAAGCAGATTTTGGTTATTCAGTTTGAAGTAAAATATTGGGGGCCGTTCCATGGTTTTAGAGTTTGGAGGCATTATAAAGGAAATTCTAGCTTAGTCTTGTAGACAGACCAGGAAACGAATAAAAGAAAGGTACCAATTATTGTCATTTATGTGTGCAAACACCAAATCATCAACACATATTTACTGAAGGGCAGGCTGTGCTAGACTTCAGGGATAGAACTATGAACACAACCTTCTTAGTCTCTGGACATACAGAGCTTGCTCAGAGTCTCATGAAGAAGACAGATGATATGCATTTACAACAAAGGAGATAAGAAATATGCTGGGGGATCTAGAGGATACGAAGCAGGTGTGGTGTGACTTGAGCTATCTATGTATGTGTATTTCAAAGGAAGGCTTCTCAGAGCCTGAAGGATGTATGATCCTTACCCAGGGAGATGGGATGGCATTGGTGAATTAAGAAGCTATTGTAGAGGGAGGTAAGTGCGAGTGTGACTATCAAAGAAAACGAAAGTAATTCAGTCAGTCTTGTGTGTGTATGTTTTAGAGGACGAGAAGCTATTTTGGGGGAACAGATGAGATAACAATTGAGTTGCAGCATAAAAAGAGACTAAAAAATGACTTTGGAAAGATCTATTAAGAGGTATGGTCTTTGACCAGAACTGGGACTCTTAACTATTTTTTGTGCCGTGGACCCCTTTGGCAGCCCAATGAAACCTATGAATTCCTTCAAACAATAATGTGTTGAGTTGAATAAAATACATAAGATTAAAAAGGAAACCAAATACACTGAAATGGAGATTTCAAAATATTAAAAGCAACTTTGTGATATAGCAATACAAGTGCTTCTTTATTAATGGCATTAAATAAAATCTAGCAATGGATATGACGAATACAATTTCAAAGTTGTGCTTAGCATAAGCAATATCTTGAGCTAAATGTGTAGTATGACAAAAAATACAGTGTAGGTTATGGTGTGTTGCCTTTATACCTAATTAAAGAAAATTGTTTCAGAAAAAGTTTGTAGAAATAAAATTCTAACGATTGCCATCTAAATTCACAAACCTCCACAATTCTGTCCATACTGTCCAAGTAACAACTGCTAGTCCAGAGCATCATGAGCCAGTTGAAGATTTTAAGTAGGGGGTGAAGTGATCCAATTCACTTATTAAGAGCCCTCTGTCTACATAGGAAGCCACAGGGAATTGTTTGTTGTATTTACTGGAAGAGTGTTGAGAGAACATCCTTCCCATTGGTGTTTATAGTGTCCTCTTTGTGAGGACTCTGGTTGAAATGTTCTAGGTTTCACAGCGGTGGTTACACAACTGTGGGTTTGTCAGAAAACGGTACCCTTTACTGTCTAAATTATACTTCAATAAACCAGATGTTATAAAATGCAATCAGTCAAATCAATCACTGTTCACAGTCAGTTTGAAACAGACTATGTCGGAAATCGCAGTGTGTGCGCACAGAGGCCAGGTTGCTAGGTCTGGACCACTGTTATCTGCTGGTAGAGCGCAGCGGAAGGATGCTTTGGCTCCTAGTCCCGTTCCACCCACCACAGGGAGTGCTGTGGCCTCCTGAACCATGTGAGGTGAGGAAAAGTCCCTTGGGGTTGTGGACTTATAGTCTTCTTTATGGGTTTTGGGGGGGCTTTCCTTGCTATCTCAAGACTTTGAGAAAATCTACTGGCAGCTGTCTTTCTTCAGCATTTGTTCCAGATAAAGTCACCAATATTCAGTAAAATTGGCCAAAGCAATTCTTTACATTAAAAAGAATTTGAAAAGGAATTAGAAAAATGGACATCTGTGATTAATATATGATGGGTGAGGCGAAAAGTGAAAATATGATTAATAGTTTGAATATCTACCTCAAGTTTCACTAAATGCTGCTTATTTGTTCCTTGTTGGTAGAAAAGAAAATTCTGGGGTATAGAGGAGAAGATTGGTGGGACGGAATCTCCTATTAGGAAGGAAGGTTATGTTAAATCTATTTTTTTGGAACTCTTTTTTCATCAAACATTAGCCTCTTCCTGTCTGTCTTGCCTGGGGACCAGAAGTGGGTGGAAGAAGTTAGAGAGGAGTCCTCCAGAGGGGACTGTCACCTCTGACTGCAGTCAGGGCTCACCTTGGATACTAGCCTTAGCACTTTCCTGCAGTAAGTCATGGCAGATGCCTTAATATCACCTGGCTCGGCCCTTTCCCCAGGGCCTGGCAGACATCGGGAGCACCCCAAATCCTGGCACTGGGGGATCCCACACTATTCCTAAGGGCACCAGTTGGGCAATGTTACCACTAAGTGTCCAGTCTGGCCCATAGTATTGGTTCCCTAAATAACCACCAGGAGTGACTCTAGGTCCCTCCCTCTGGTAGGAGGTATCCCTGGCAGTGATATCAGCAGCTGTGAACCCCAAAGCTGGGACAATGTTGGCATGCCAATCAAGAGACTTCATAATTCACCCCTGGGTACCCCGGGAACTTTTGCTGTTAATGCCCCATTATTAACTCTGTGTGTGTCTAGTGTGATGACTTACCTGCTGGAACTCGGGACACTGGTTTATTTGGTTTTTCCCTCAGGCCTTCCTATTGGTTTTTGAGTAATGTAGTGTGACTTTGTTATTCTTGATCTATTCTGAAATCTTAACACTTAAACCTTCTGGAGCCAAAACTGTAAACAAAGTCAGAAATGAAACAAATACAAACGAGTCTTTAGTTAATACTATATTAACACTTGGTTTTTAAAAGTGTCTTATCTGGCAAGTTTATCTGAAGCTTTAGTTTTTAGCATTTCAGTCACAAGCTTCCAGTTGGGGGTGTTGTTCCAGAGTGAGGAGAGCTTCAGACGTCAATTGCTTTGGCATTTACAAAGCTGAAGGAATAGGTTGTAACTGTTGACAAAGATCAGTCTTTACAGTTTTTCATTCACTTCCTTCTTTTGAGGGTCAAGATTTTATCCTGTTATTCAGCAGAATATGGAGACTTCATCTAAAAGTGAAAAACAAAAATGACCTTTGAGGAAACTACTGTTTTGCAAATAAATCACCATTTCTTATGTAAACATCCTTGTGTCTACTAAATACTCCATCATCATTCTACCAGTTCACTACTAAGTGTTCAAAAGGTACCTTTAAAGTAGGTTAAGAACAATCTAACAATGTCCAGAGGGGAAGAGGGAGGGAACAGTGTGGGGAAGGGTTTCCAGGAAACACTATAAAGGACACATGGACATAACCAAGGGGGAGAGTGGGAGCAAGGGAGGGAGGTGGGATTGTCTGGGGTGGGGGTGGGGGTGGGGGGAAATGCAAACTGTAATTGAACAACAACAAAGTAATTAAAAACAAATAAAAATAAAGTAGGTGAAAACTGTTTTAAGAAGGCCTATTCATCCCACCAAAAATGTAAGAGGAATCAAGTGCAAAATGTAGCACAGGTGCTCTCATAACTAAATGATTTGGAATAAGCTGTCCATGGAGACTATGGATTTTTCATCCCTAGAAGTCTTCAAGAAAAGGACTGAAACCCACTTGATTTACAGTCAGAAATCTCTTGGGGCACAGAGTGCCTCCAAGACTCTATTATTCTGAATCCTAACGTATGTTCATCATTGTGTAAATTGGTGGTTTGAACTGCTTGACAGTGTTGGGCATGAGAATGGATGGAATGCACCCTAAATCTCATTGCATTTACAATTATGACTCTGTTCTCAGAAGAGGATTATCATACTGCTGTTGATTGTTACTCATACACTACTTGAAGAGGCTCCTGGGAGGAACAATGCAAGCAACAATTAATAAAAAAAAAAATTGAAGTATGTTGTGCTTCAACTGCTAAAATAAATATTAAACTAGGCTTATAAATATTGACTAATATGTGTTATCTGCTAATATGTGAAGAGAATGGTGAGCAAGGGATGAAGTGTATTTGAGTGGGGTACAGGAATATTTTGCCCTGTGGGGGCTTGTGATGGAAAGAATTTAAAGCAGTTCAAGTAAGTGAAGGTGTCTGCTGTCAATGTGAGCAGTAGCAGCAACACACAGGACCTTACAGAACTTGCGCCCCTTTGGTTCGCATACCACCCTTGCTCATTCAGCGATGCCCTTGACCAGCCATGGAAAAGAAAGGGAACGTACTGCAGTTTCGATCGTTGTGGGGCTCAGGTTTTCTCTGAGCACTGCGTACACACTCGGAGACATGGGAAGAAGGTCTGATGGAGACTGTGGCTCGGCTGAATCGTTTCGGCTTAAAGAAATAAAAAGATAAATATTGAACAGAATTAAAAAAACCAAAGCTCATGCTATCAGGAACTCAATTCTAGAACTTTATCTATTTGTCACACTGAGATACCTAACTCATCATTTGATATCATAGCATTCAGCCTAAATATATGGTATATAAAAGGGCAACTTTGTAATTCCAGTCATGAGAGACTGTGGTGTGTCTTGAAGACTAGCTTATGTATTAAAGAAAATGGGATATTGAGAATTAAAATGCTTTATTCTCAGTGATATGCATTCTGCTGTACCCTTACATTTCCTATAGAAAAGCGTTTCTGTTTGGATGAATTCAATCATACATATTTTACCTGTGGCTGAGATTACTTACATTGTCGAGATGGGGATAAAAACAGAAGGAACATAACCTTTGTCTCCCCTTTCTGTTGGTCTTGAAACTGGAAAGGAAAGGCACAATGTTGGGAGCAGTGTTATCGATGTTATTGATAAAATTAGAAAAAAGTCTAGAAAGATATAAGTAATTTTAAAAAGAAGGGAGATAATATAATAGCTTAGTGATTCACAAAATATTTTAGTTGAGTATTTTGAATGCGCATAAAATGTGCAAGAAGAGAAAAACACATCTGTTAGGGGCCCAGTCTGACTTTACATATTAATGTCTCTAAAATGCATGAGAAAAATTGGGACTCAACTGTGTAACTGGCTTCTATGTTACATTTAAGCCTGATTGTGAGGACTGATTTGTTTATGTATTGGGGGTTTGCAGTGATTCAGAACTTTTCATTAAAACTGATACCCAATCATAATCATATAAACAGAAGTTTTTGAAGTACAGACAACAGTGCTTCAAAAATCACAGTAATGTGCAATCTTCGCCTTGGAAACACTCCCAAATTTCTCTGGTGTGCTATGTTGAACTTGTGCTTGGCCCAATTGTAATGTGGACCAAAATTTTTCAACTGCCGTATGTTTCATTGACATTTGTTGTCTCATATGAGCAGATGTACAGACACTTAGGCTTTGTTGTTGTTGCTTTATGTTGTTTTTTGTTTGTTTCAAAGGTGATGAAGTCCCAGGATGGCAACAGTCACCCTCTGTGAGTGACAACTGTGGTGTATCCCACAAGATGGTGCTCATAGATTTGGTTACTAGAGATGAACATTCCAATGGATTGTTTATGCTTCCGTTAAAGAAACAGAATGGTGAACTTATATTACAATTATGTAGTTAATTTCATGAACGTTCTTTCATGTAGTCAGCCAACATTTATCTAATGCCTTTTTTGCCAGGTATTATTTTAGGCTGTGAGCATATAGCCAGGAAAGGCGGGCAGATCAGCACTTGTTACTGGTAGGCCAGGGGGTGGGGGATGCTCCACAGGCACCTTGTTTCCCCTGGGCAAATGAACAATACCGAGTTGTGAGACGACCATGAGGTAAAAAATACATATGTAAAGCTTATAAACCCTGGGCTTCATTTGCAAAAAAAAACAGACGCTTAACTTTTAAAAGTTTTCTAATCATTACCTTCTCTTTCTTTTCCTCTTTCCAGTCACAGAAGTGAGGTCTGTGGTTCCAAAAAAGGAAGGAGAAAACCAAAATTCTACAAGTGGCTGTGAGAGGATCCCATGGCCATGGGGAAGTCTGGTTATGATACCAATAACCTGGCCAGACTGTGGGGAACAAGTGGAGGCTGGGAAACAGATGGGGCCTCCGGAGGAAATTGCAGAACTACCTGAGGCAGCAGATGGGTCTGCAGTGTCCCTGTAACCAAGCTGGTGCCTTGTGAAGCTCTACCCCTGGTGCAGAGCAGCCTCCTCTTGGTAACGGATCTCTCACCCAGGGGCAAGATGGCGGCAGGAAGAAGTATTGCAGTAGGCACGGGCAAGGCTAGCAAGGTAACTGGATAAGGGGAAAACCCCTTTTACCCCTTCTGGTACCTGATTGGGGGTGGGACCAGGGGAAGGCAGGCACATGTGTCATAGAGGTCAGAATGGCAGCAGGGGGAGGTGCAGGACCAGAGAAACCTGTCAGTCTAGACAGGGGAAAGATGGGGTGGGTGGCGTGGGGGTGGGTGGGTGGAGGGAGGATGGGCCCTCCTAGAGTACTCAGAAGTTTGGAAAGTTAATCGAGGATTTCTGAGAAAGCACCTGGTTCCTCCCACACCAAAAGCTAATATAATCCCAAGGGAAGAAAGAGATAGTAGGATCAGACCCACACTGGCCAGTGCCTTTGTGGGACCTTCTGACCCTGGAATCCACATGGCTGATGACAGTGCCAACCCCACATGCGGGTTCCAGGAGGGAGCCTGAGGCCTGACACTGGCCAGGAGAAAAGCTGAGCTCCTTGGATGACTACTCAACAGGTCCCAAAGGACTGTACTTTAAATGGGAGAAGGAACTCAGAACACTGCTTTTGGTTTTGATCTGGCTGAGGTTGGCTATGTTTTCCTCCAGGTGCCAGAGGGGATGGGCTTTGACACAAGAGCCTGCCAATCTCCCAGACTGTGCTGCATTTGAATAAAAACCTCCTTCCTTTCTCACCAGCCTCTGCCTCTAGAATTTGCCTATGTGACGGCAGGCAGATGTCACCTTGCCTATGTCACTTTGGTTAGGTGACAGTTACAGCTGCTGATTAGCCCTGGCAGTCCCTTTTTAGGAACTGCTGACATGCTAGTTCCTTGTTAAGGTTTTGACCTCCACATAACCCTTGGATCTTACAATGATCAAAGTAAACATAAAAAAAGGAACTTCATTTACTTTTATCCAATACAAGGTTATTTTCCAAAATATTAAAAGTGAACAGAAAGAACCTAACCTTCGTATGGCTGGGAGCTGTAGTGTTTACTGAAGGCTTTGTCTTTGGGAATGTCAGGATATAGGTACTTCAGAGGGTTTTCAGGAATGTTTTCAGCCATAATAACCTTGTAGTCTCGAAGGATGTCAGCGAATGGCAGAGCTGACAACCGACCTTTATTATAGGGTTCTACAGAGTGGAATCTCACTTCTCCTGGAAAAACAGAAAGCAGGGGATTAGCAGGTTTCTGCAGGCGTTCTTTGTGGCCTTTCTTCCCGCCCACGTTATCTTCATGTCTCTGGTTATAAAACAGTGCCAGCCATCCTCAGCTGACTGGACAGGAGCGATTGCCACCTGGTAGAGGACACCCACACAGGCTGTGCGAAATTCATGCTACACGCTATACACTTTTGAAAACTGAAATACCGGTAACCGAACTCAATACTAATTTCACAGGAATGAACAATAGTGATCATGTACCATTTTCAGAGTGGTCCACCCAGGTGAAAGTTATTCCTCCAAGATGGCTTTCACTGAATCTTAGCAGAAAGGTTCCAGGCATTTTATCCTTTAGCAAGAGTCTTTCCTTCTCTTTGCTAACAAAGCCCATGACATACCTGAAAATGGAACAATGGATAGTTTTACCTCATCAAAGCCTTTAATTTATTGCATTTGCATTTATTTCATTTTCAAAGAACAGGCCTAAATTTATTTTTAGTATAATCAAAAGTTAATGATGTCTGAGATACTCTCATACAGATTAAAGTAAATATCAACGTTCTATGAAGAATGTAAGAAATTGCAACTATTCCTTCCCTCCCGCCCATGACACTAAACATGTTTAAAAAGAAAGGCAAAAATCAGCAGCATAAAAATAAAGACCTAATGGACTCATATGGAAAATATAACCCTAACTCACCCATCAATCCAAAGGGGGAGAATATGTTTCTTAATTAGGTCTAATATTGCCTCAAGCCATGTCCAAAAGGTGAATGATTTACCAGGTAAGTGTTCCTGTTAGAATAAACAAATATGGCACAATAATTATTTCAATATTAATGTTGATATAATAATTCAAGTTCCTTTTTTTCAGTGAAAGATTTTCTTTGAGACTTTTTAGAGTTTCTTTTAAAAATAATCTTATCCAGAAAATCCTCAAAATCCAGATTATGATATGGCAACTTAAAGAGGGCCACTATTATATCTTTACCCATCAGATCTACAATATAAGGAATGATAAAACCAGTTTTGGCAAGGAGACAAGGGAATACAAACTCTCATTTCTGGTCAGGACTGTAAATTCAGACAAATTTTTCTATGAGGCTATAGGGCAATGTATATTGAAAGCTTTAAATATTCCTTTAACTCTTTACTCAACAATCTTTTAGGATTTTTATCTGAAAGAAATATTTAGACAAGTAGAAAAAGGTATATACAAGATCCTAATTGTAACATTAAAAAAATAACCAAAATTGTAAACATTGATATCCAGCTGGTTGTTTGTAATGTACTTCCTATATCTCTCCAAATTAAATGCATGCTGCAGTTGATATTAGAACACTATCTATAACTGTCAGGTAGGAAAAAAAGGGAACACTATTTTTTAAAAAAGATATAAATGATATCTCCCCCGTCCCTTGTTTGTACCTTGCAGAACTTGGACCAGGTGAGATGACCATCACTGTAGCTAGATTGGACTAAAATGAAAGAGAAGAATGAAAATTTTATTAAACAATTAGATTCTTCGATTTGGTGCTCAATGTAGATCCTGCCTTCTTTCAAGCATCTCTTATGCACCTGCTATGTGTTTACAATGTATTTAATGCTAGAAACAGTAAAGATATTTTATGAAATGTATTATCTAGGAGAAAATTCTTTTCCATGGAGGAGCTAGAGACAGCTTTAGGAAGGTCTAGGTGTCTAGGACCAAGTCTCCATGAATGGGTAGGAAATAAATTGTCAGAGGAGGAGGAGGAGCAAGAATAATATAGGAGGAAACATATTGGACACGACTGTGGCTTATATAGAAGACAGTAAGAGCAGCCTAATGTTGGTGACTAAACATAAAATCAATTTGTATAAGTAGACTAAGTCAGATGACCCGGAGTCTTGACTTACCATGCAAAGAACGGACCAGAGATCTATTAAGCAATAAGGAGCCACTGACTGTCTTGATCCAGGGAGGTGGAAGGATACAAGAGTTTCTATCTAAATTTCTATGAAAGTATACTAATAGGAATACATTGATAATGATCTGAAAGTATATGGTGGCTATCTATGCTATATATTTAAAAGATTTATTCACCCATTAACAAATATTTATTGATTTCCTACTACTGTGGTTTATGAATTAAATAGGATCAAAAAGGATATTTACATTAGTAAATTTTGTAATCTTCTTAAAGCCCTGATTTATTGAAATGCCTATTGATCATAGTCACAAGTGGCAACTCAGCATCACCAGTAAGTCAAACCTAACCAAATCACACACATTTTTTCCTCTTTTTTTAAAGTATATTTTGTTGATTATGGTATTATAGTTGTCCTAATTTTTCTCCCTTTGCCCCCCTCCACCCAGTACCCCCTTCCCTCCACCAATCTTTCCCCCCTTAGTTCAAGTCCATGGATTGTGCATATAAATTCTTTGGCCTCTTCGTTTGAATGCACCCTTGACCCTACTTTAATTAGAAATATATACAAATCCAAGTTTAACTTGTTTTTGGTGCCAAATGTGTTTATGCCAAACTTGTCAAAATATAGATATCTTTTCAAATTCCTTTAGGAAAAGCTTAACACCATAGTTACTACACTGAGTACCAATAAGTCTATTTTGCAAATTTCAGAAATGTCAAAACTGAAATTTTCTCTTTCTTTTTTTAAAAAAGATTTTATTTATATTTAGAGAGGGGAAGGGAGGGAGAAAGAGAGGGAGAGAAATACCCATGTGTGAGAGATACATTGATTGGTTGGCTCTCACGCATCCCCAAATGGGTACCTGGCCCACAACCCAGGCATGTGCCCTGCCTGGGAATCAAACCGGTGACTCTTTGGTTCACAGGCCAGCACTCAATCCACTGAGCCACACCAGCCAGGGCAAAACTGAAATTTTCTTGATATAAAGAATTATATAAGTAATATAAGGTGCTACCTGGAATCACCTATTTTCTAGTTGGTTAATGACCATAATGATATTAATATGAAAGATCAAGGCACCATTAAGACTTCACATTATACTCAGTGGAAATGACATAAGAACACCCTGGAGACTCGAGTGCGGGATGAAATGGAAGGGCCTTCAGAACTGGATAAGCTTAGCCCAGCCTGTGCCCTAACTGCTATAAACTAGCCATGCAGCTGTGGCAAGTTACCTGAGTATCCTCATTTATAAAATAGATTATTCTGCCTTAGTAATCATTACTCTGTCTTAAAGAACTTTTTAAAAAAAGGTGTATAGTACTTAGCCCTGTGCTTGGCACTCAATAAATTGTGATGATCATTGGTACTATTAATAGTAGTAATAGCCCCCTGGTTCTTTAAAATACTTGAGTACCAAAAACAGGGGTAAATCCCCGTCACTACCAGCTCTCACCTGTAAGCTTCTCTGCCAGCATATTGAGTTGATCTGAGTTAAGGCCACGACCGACGTATGATGAAAACTGCCAGCTCATCACTTCCAGGAGTTGACTTAAAGTGACAGACGGAGGGTTATTAAAGAAAACCAAGTTCTGAAATAGAGTTGTAATGATTATATTTACTAATCACATTGAACACACTGTAATTCAATATATAGGATTCCTGATTTAAACTCTTTAGGCCAACCTAAGCTAACAGTACAGAATAAAGAAGAGAAACTAGGTTTAGTTTTTATGCCATACTCTGGAGGTAGGCTGTGTGCCGACGTTTTAGGAACTCTATGTGATCTGCATCCCTAAATTCCTCATCTGGGAACAGAGCAGAATCTGGGGTGGTTAGTGTAACAGATCTGGTGGTTTCTGATAGAAGAGGACGCCAAAGAAAGCGAAGTGCAGCAAAACCACTTTTAGGCTGGAGAACAGAGAGGTATCCTATCTCCTTCCAACATCCTGGAGTTGAATGAAAAGCTCTGAATGCATGTACCTCCTAATAGGGAATGACATTTAACTTCAGGGGTGATGGCTGTTTTTGGCTTTAAAGACCAGGTGACTTCTCTAGTGAGCTCTGTTCTTCTCACTGAAGGCCGAGGGGCGAGACAGTGCTTCTCAGCACAGCCTTCCTCTGCAGTTAAACATGTCAGATGTCAAGGCACGGGAAGATGAGAAGGCATGTGGCTGAGTCATTTTCCACACTGTTTCCTCGTTAGGCACATTCAATTAAAGGGAAAGAACACTTAGAGCTGACTCATTATGTCTGTTCTTACTGCTGGGACGGGGTAAAAGAAGTCTTCCCTTCGGAAGCAATATTTGCTTTAAGAAGAAATTTGTTATTTACATCTGACCTATTTTCTCTAGACCTTGGTGGTTTCCAGGAGAACACACTGAGGTTTTGTAAGAGGGAACAGGGGTAAGTGCTTACTCATCTTTTTTGCCACGCCCTTCCCTGGCTGGCTTTTAAGAAGGGCCTGTGTTCTCTGCTTGCTTTGTTACTTGAGGACAATTTTTGATCAATGTCTCATATAACCACAAGATGGCGTTAAAACCCACCTAGAGCCTGGAATAGATTAAATCTGTAACTAACTTCAAAGGATCAAATTTACAATCAACTCAAAAATTTGTACAGAATGTAGTTGGGCAAAGTTGATGCAAATTCTAGTTATTTGGAAACCACTTCTCCCCCTCTGTTAAGAGACTGTGTGGCGGTATGGCCAGAAGTAGTTGAGAAGATTAAATGCAGCAATCAGATATCAAATTCTGGAGCAGTGTCTCCCCGTAGCCCAGTTAGCAGAGCCACAGGATGACCCTAGAACTCTCTCTGATGGACATATTTGGAAGCTGACCAGACCCTCTGTCACTTTTGCTAACCAGAACTCTTTCACGGTCCAAGTACACTTGAACATAATACTTTGAATATGACATGAAAGAGGAATCATACAACTAGATATATTGGAGTTCTGAAATAAAACAACTGAAAAAGACATGCCAAAATTTTATTTACACATATATATTTTATAAAAGATTAATTATATTTTATATTAAAAAATCTTTTGATACAGATGGATTTTGTTGACAAAGCGAATCAAATAGAATTAAAGGAGGAGAATAAGAATTGAGACTCTACCTGGGAATCGTTGGTGGACACATTGTACCAAATGATGGATGCCCAAGCATTAGGTAACTGGCTGACATTGGAAATCATCACCACAGGTAATGAGCTGGTCTGGTTAAAAACGAAAAGGGCATAGTTATTACAGGTAGCTGCACCTTACATTGATTTTAAACTTGACCCTCTCCCCTAAAGGGCCATCTCAAGCCAATCCCACTCCTCCAGTCCTGGTGTCCACACTGCCCTGATCACTACAATGACTTGTGAAGGCACTGGAACTTTCTGAGCATGTATGAGTCGAGATACAGGGAAGAACAAACTATACAAACAGGAATCCTTTTGAAAGTGCCTGGCCAGTCAGCTTCTCTAAAATCTTCCTTGTTACCATGTAAATATTTATACTTTGTTATATGACATACTGCCTAAAATGTAAGTAATTAGAGCTTGTATTAATTTAGCAACTTTTCTTTTATAAGTTACATTAAAGAGTCCAGCTTCAAATTTATCTCTGGAATGACTATGTTCAAATTACGATCTGACATCTAATTACTAGACATGGGAGTTTTAATTGTAGAAGATGGTGAGATAAGCAATATTGGGACACAAAGTGTTATGGGAGACAGTGCTGCCTGATCTGTTGGTGCAGAACTCAACTGAATAGTTTAGGTACTGTAGCTTTTAACCTCTGGAATAAACAGACTTTCCCAGACTAGTCTGGAAAACTAAGCAACTAGTCCCTCCCCAGCAACAGAGGTTAGACAGCTGTAGACAGTAAAATAACCAGTTGAGGAACTTTTTAAAATATATTTTATTGATTATGCTATTACAGTTGTCCCATTTTCCCCCCTTTATTCCCCTCTACCCTGCACACCCCCTCCCACCCACATCCCCCCTCTTTAGTTCATGTCCATGGGTCATATATATAAGTTCTTTGGCTTCTACATTTCCTATACTATTCTTAACCTCCCCTTGTCTATCTTCTATTT
>VMDR010011994.1:0-27402 GCA_007922815.1 Macrotus californicus
ATAGGGCTTATTATAAAACTATAGGAAGTGAGCCAGTGTGCTGCTCATACAATAATAGACAAATAAGTCATGGCGGGGTAAAGAGCACAGAAGAAAACATGCATACAGTCACTTGATTTATAACTAACATGACACTGTATATCAGTGGGAAAGGGTCATATTTATAAAAAATGGGGCTGGGTCAATTGGATATCCATATGGAAAACAATAAAACTTGTCCTGGCTGGTGTGGCTCAGTGGCTGAGTGCCAGCCTGAGAACCAAAGGGCCGCTGGTTCAATTCCCAGTCAGGGCACATGCCTGGGTTGTGGGCCAGGTCCCCAGTAGGGGGCACATAATAGGCAACCATTGATGTTTCTCTCCCTCTCTTGCTCCCTCCCTTCTCCTCTGTCTAAAAATAAAATAAGTAAAATCTTTTTAAAAAAGGAAAACAATAAAACTTGACCCTTACTTCACATCATACAAAAAAATCAATTCTAAGTAGATTGTAGATCTAAATGTAAAAGGTGAATCAATCAAGCATCCTAAAGATCACATAGGAAATCAACTTGGTGACCTTGAGGTAGACAAAGATTTATTTAACAACACGCACATACACACATACAAAAACACTAACCATGAAGGGAAGATTGATACCCTGGACCTCAATAAAACTAACCATTCCTGTTTATCAAAGACACCACTGATAAAATGAAAAGGCAAGTCACAGGATAAGAGAATATATTTGTAACACCAATAACAAAAGGCCAGTATATGGAATTCATAAGCAGTGCCTACAAGTCAATTTCCATGCCAGACAACTGTGCAAAAGGCTTGAATGGACACTTTACAAAAGAGAATATCCAGATGACCTTTAGACATGTGAAATGATGCTCGACTTTTTAATGCAAGTTAGAACCACCATGGGGTACCACCACACATCTGCCGGAATGGATAGAACTCCTCAGACTGACAATACCTGGTGTAAGAGTAGCTCTCAGACTTTGTTTGCCATGATGTAGTGTGGTACAAGCAGTTCTGCAAACTCCTTGCTATTATCTACTAAATTTAAACATGCTTGTGACCCATTAAACCCACTTCTAACCTTATACCCAGGAAAGTGTGAGCATATATATATCCAGCAATTTGTACAAGATGTACAGGATATTTATAGAAACATTGTTCTTTTTTCTTTCATTATTCTTAATCACCATAAATCAGAAAACAGACAAAATACCCATCGATAATACAATGGATAAATAAGTTTGGTACAGTCACAAGATGGAATACACTATCCTTTGCTCAGTGACTTTAATTCATTCCTGAAAACAGTACCACTAATGACTCAATTACCAGTCCCAATGTGTGGTGGGTGGTTACCTCACACCAAGCAACTCTCAGACATCAGCTGGGTGTTCCACAAGTCACCTCAATTCTGGTAAATTCTATTTACCTGGAAGGAGCATCATATCCCACAGGTTAGGGCTCTTTAGGACTGCACACATACATCTCATTCATGGAAATGCCACACACCTGTTGCCAGCCCAGGTTATGACCTATGCTTCTGACTGGCTATATATCAATTGGAGCTTCCAATGACCCTCTCCTCAGGTTCAATTGACTTGCTAGAGTGGCTCACAGAACTCAGGGAAACATTTTATTTACTGGATTACCAGTTCATTATAAAATGATATAATTCAAGAACAGCCAGATGCAAGAGATACACATGGCAATGTATGGGGAAAGGGCACAGAGCTCCTATTCCCTCTCCCCCAGTGTCCACATGATCGCCCGCTGGAAGCCGTCCAAGAACCCTGCTCCCTTTAGGGTTTTGTGGAGACTTCATTACATAAGTATGACTTGCCATTGGCCCTAGAGTCAACTTCCAGCTCCTGTCTCTGTAGACCAGGGGGATGGGACTGAAAGTTCCAACCTTCCAATCACACGATTGGTTCTCCCAGCAGCCTTAGATGAAATCCAAAAGTTACCTGCTCCACATAACAAAAAAACACCTTAATCGTTTAATCACTTAGGAAAAGCCAAGGGTTTAGGAGCTCTGTGCCAGGAGCAGGGGAAGAAGAATACATATTTCTTATTATAAATCCCAGTATCTCAGCCACTAAGTCAAAAACAAAGATAAATATCTGTTACTTTTAATGAAAAGAACTAATGTATTTTATTCCAGTCACAAAGACCCACATAATATTCACAGATAGAAAATATCAATTGAATGATGAAAGCAAGTTTATATAAGCAATAAGCAATAGTTTAAAAGTAAGTAATTTGCACATAAAATGTAATGTGATAAAAGGTTTATTGTGTTCATTCTTTTTTCTCTTTCTGCACAATTTTTTATAACAACTTTTTCATCTTTGGGGAGTTATGGCTTTTTTCACTGAAACTGCTGCTACAAGCAAAGTAGTAAAACAAAATACAGAGCAAAATAAAGGTACACACGAGATCCCTTGAAAGCAAGCGGAAATACACCATTCACACAGCAGCCTGAAGGATCATGGAGGATGCCACTTCTGCCTCTCTTGGTGGGCCCAGGGAAAACTACACATTTTGGGTTCATGCAGCTATGGCACACAATTGGAATTCATTCCGTATGATTGTCTTGGACTAGGAACAAAAATTTCGGTGAATGTGTCTGCCTAAAATCATAATGCTAAAATGTCACTTCCTATAGCATATTCACTTACTATGTTTTGCAGTTGAAAAAGTCATTGTATAGAATAAAAATGATCATTCTCAAAAAGTGGAACACATGTTCAAGAGCCATGTAAATGAAGAGCTATTAACTAAACAGTCTTCAAGTAGGGTAAGTCTGAACTACCAGCCATGAAAGTGAGCAAACTACTGCTACATGCAAGAATATGGATGAGTATCAAAAATATATTGTTGAGGCAAAGCCAAATAAAAAAGAATGCATACTGCATGCTTCTGCTTATCTAAAACTTAAAAAAAAACATGAAAAACTGTAACATTAGAAGTCAAATTAGAGGACACCTCTGGGGAAGAGAGGCTGTGTACTTGGGAAGGGCATGCAGATGGCTTCGGGGTATGGGTTACGTTCTGTTTCTAGACCCACACAGCGCTGTGATCAGTCATTCCATTGCATACTTGTGTTGTGTGCACTTCTCTGTTTGGATGTTCTATTTTACTGAAAATATTTATTCACAACAACCCAAATGATGACTGAAAATAGCAACAAAAATATCAAACACCGAAGGAATAAAACTAATAGAATACATACTGCTTGCTTTTGTATATGTAAAGCTCAAAAGTGGTTTGAATAAATAAATAAACAAGCCTTACAGTATTTTTTTAGCAGTGCATTCCCCATAGATAAAACTATAAAGCAGAAAAAGCAAGGAAGTCCTAACTACAAAAATCAAGATGAGGATCTCCTCGGGAGCAGGGAAAAGGGGTTGATAAGAAAAAGGCATGCTGTCACTTCCAAGAAGAGACAACATTCTATTTTTTGATGTGGGTAGTTTTTACATAAATATTATTTTAAGCTATGTGTTTATGCTTTAGGCCTTTTTCCTGTATGTGCTACATTTCACAATTTTTTTAAAAGAAAAAGAAAAAACCTCAACATACTACATCATCAAGTTTACTTTCCCCTTGTCTAATAATGTTCAATATAGTTTCTTGTTATTTATTTCTTATAATACCATGTTTAAAAAAAAAAGAAAATTGAGAACGTTCATATTCATTAGCTTAAGCCCTGCCTGGAATGAAACAGCTGAGGGCACGGGCCGTATTTTTATCTCTGTTGGCATTTTCCAGAGGGTCTGTCTGCATGGAAGTCAACCCAAAGTAGGCTCTCTGGACTCGAACATCAAAACATTGGGAGAGACTTGCTTTCAGGCCGACCAGAGTGGATCTCTCCCCAGTTAATGCTGAAGCTCTCCTTTGCCTGCCCTGCCCTTCTCATATCAAAAATTTATAACACACACCACAAAAAAAATCAAGAGTTTATTAATCATAACCAAAATAACCCCACAAATTCAGGCTGTCAAAGGAAAAAGAAACTGAAAGTAGAAGGTGAATTTCTTAATGGATTCCATCATTTCCTTTCACTTTCTAGGTCATTCAACAAAACATCAGCGTGGGCCCTAATTCCTTCAAGGCTCTGAGAGAGTAGGAAATACGTGCACTGTGTATTTTTGTGTGGCTTTAGTATTCCTTGAGGTAAGAGAGATCATTGTGAAATATTTGTGACATTCTAATAAAGAGTATTGTGAGCTTCTAAGAATTAATTTGTAAGTTTTTCATGTGAAAGTAAAGATAGTGAGGTTTGGGGTAAAGAGCCAGGTGACCCCTGGTCCAAAGTCCAGCTCCCTCTCTCTATAAGCTGTCTGACATTAGCCTCATGACCCTCTCAGGGCCTCCGTTTCCCAAAGTATAAAATGGGGACGACGTTAACCCTCCATCTAGGCAGCTATGGACAGTGGTGAAACCACACCTATAAAAGGACTTGGTGGATAGAAGGCCCTAGACAAAGGTTATTTTCTTTCCACCCTCTGCACTTATTGAAGACTGTGGCGGGGCCAACCCGCAGTCTGTACCCTTCATTCGCTCCGCAAGGCACAGGTCGCTAGACTTGGTAAATCGACTAATGGTGGAAATTCTCAGCCAAGATGAAATTGAGGAAACGCCAACCGAGAACACTAAAAATTCACTGTAGAAACAGTAAAAACACAAAAAAGTAGGAAACATTGAACAGAAATAACCTACAATATCGATGCATACCATTGTTTGTATAGACTCATTTGACAGTCACATCCTTGAAATACATCACAATTCTTTTCCTATCCCCAAGTGTGGTGCTGTTGCAAATTTATAGTTTTATTTCAGTTGTCAGTTCATTAACTCCTCAATCTCAGAAAGATATTTGAATTAGTTAAATTCCTACCACCTTATTAATTTACATAAATCCAACTCATTATTTCAAGATCCTAAGTCAGCGTCTTCTTGCAATTCAGCAGTTACAAAAACTGACAAAAATGACTGGATTTACCTGGTTGCATTTAAATTTAAAGATTCTATGTTAATGAAGATAATCAACACTAGGAATTGTTGAACTGTTTTTATCTCTTTCATGGTTCTCCTTCCAGATTTATCAGGGCAACAACTGAAAAAGTAAACCTGTCTCATTCCCTGACTATTCATATTTTTTTAACCCAGATTCAAGATCCTCTAACTCTCAGTCTGGTTCCACCCTGCTTACTGGGTAGTATTTGTTCTAGTTGGTGCCACTGGAGCCCAAATATCACTCTTTTCTTCCTCCCCCACCTTCAAAGCGCAGCTCACCTGCACAATCCCCCTCTGCATCCCGTCCTCAGCGATGACCCTCTTCGGAACCCCCACCACACGTGCAATTACACATCATCTTGAATTGCTCCCTATCATGGGTTTGTCCTACCTCCCTAAATTCATTATAAATTCTTGCAAGATAAGGATCAAGTTTCCCTCTTAGCCTATTTTTCCCATAACTTCTAACACAGTTCTCAGCACCTAATGGGCCAACTGAGCGAGGGTGGCAGCATAGGCACAAGAAGAACATCTGCATTGCACAGCTGCACACACTACTAAATGCTAAACATGTCTTCCATCACCATGTGACTCATCCACAGAAAATCAAAACAGGTGGAATGAGAGGGCACTGCAAACACAGCGTCACTCAGAGAAGCCCTTACGGCTTCTTTGCAGCTCTGCTTTAAGTTTTACAAACGTCATATTGTTGATCTTTTCACCTTTCCTTGTCTGGGAGAGGAAAAAGAATACTGTTGTTCACTCTGTTAGCCCCAGAACGCTAACTTGCATGGGACTCATCAGCTGGCTGCCTTGCCCACTGGCTTCCAGAAAGTTCCAATGGGGAGTACCAGCAGATTAGAGAGAGAGGTCAGGGTTTTTAGTTGTCCATCTCCCTCCTTGAAGGGTTCCCTCAAGCTGGCTGCATCTTTCCTCCAAAGGTCTTAGCAGCCCTCTTCACATAGCCTCACTGTGTCTAAGTCCCGCGCCCTCACCCTTAGACCTGGGGTGCTCATACCTGCCCACCCTATTCTCTACTGCATTATACCTGGTGGTTTCCCTACACCCTGCCACCCATCTGCAGAACTCTTCAAAGTCCCCAATTTGAATGGACTGGTTTCCATCAGGACCGTGTCTGATACAGATGTTTTACTTTATAATCTTTAATTCTAATCTTTATACCATTTATGGTACATTTCCTAGTTTCTCTCAGTAAATGAGTGCACATATTATGATGTGCCCTTCTCTTTATAATTCAGGGCCATCAGAAGGACTCAGAGATGGTCTGATTGTTTATCAGCTCTTACCATCCATACTGTGCTCTACAGACATCACGTTATTTAATCTCTCCCTCCCATCCAAAACAAAGGAGCCTAGAGGTGGTTCCAATAAGTCAATTCTACAGCTGTTAAATAATAGGACTAGATATGGGAACCTGAGCGCCTTCCTACAAAACCTGTGTCCTTCACTAGTACATAAAATCAACCCTCTCCCACTGCTCACGGTCTTAAACGGCTAGTGAGTTGTGTTGATCTAGGAATTCTTATATTCAGCAGTTCACACTGCTGTTCTTTCTGAGTTGCAATGATGACTTATACACTTCCTCTAACTGGTTCAAAATGAATCTGCAGCCCCAGTACAAATCTAACAGTTCCTGCCCTATCGGTTCACCTGCCCATAGCAGACAGCCTTGAGTATTTAACTGGCTGTCTATAGTCTGCTGTACACCAGGTAACAGGAGACGCACCCCTACTAGAGTTGTATGTGAAAATAAGAATCACAGTTTTTTGAGCGAGGGCCTACGAGATTTTGGAACACAGAATTCATGAAAGAATTAGTGGCCTGATTAACGACACAATCAAAATTACACTCCCCCTTCTTCCAAAGTGAGGAGGGGATGAGGAAAAGGAAGCTTTCTCTAGAGTAAAGAGCTGAGTAAAGAGCTGTCACTAGACCCGAAGGGCCATGACCAGCTCAAAGGTAAAATTATATATGTCGCACCCCATTTTCCTAGTTATTACTGACATTCAGATGGAAGCTGCCTTCTCAAACTACTGGTGTGCAAATCCTGCCCCCTAGGTATGAGTCGTGGCTGAGCTTGGTGATATCAGACATGCTCCCTGGATCTTAATCGGAAGGAAGGTGCATTGTCAGGCAGGTCAAGTGTACATCACCAGATGGACAGGCAGGGACCTCGTGCGGTGGCGCCTGGAGCATAATCCAGGAAGATAACAACATAGGTCCAACGGATAAGGTGAGAGGGAAATGAGAAAAGTAGTAGGAAGGTAACTGGATGGGAACGATGAACAGAACAAGGGTTCCAGGAACCCTTTTAGCATGGCGACAGCACCACAAGGTGCTTGACAGTGTAGCAGGCAAAGCCAGGAAAAGGTGACAATAGGGATCAAACCCCTGCTTGTTCTGCTTTGTGAAGAAACCATCAGTACAGCAGACACCAGAGGTGATTTGAGAGCTGACGACATCCACGGCAAAATAAACAAACAAACAAACAAACTGAATCATTTCTGGGAAGAGAAACAATTTCTGGGCGGAGCAAAGGCCCTGAGGCAGGAGATGCCCAATACCCATGGACAGCAAGCAGGGCAGTGGGGTTGGAGCAGAGAGAACGGTAAGAAGAAATGAGCATGGAAAACAGAGGCCAGATAATGCGGAGCTTTTACAGCTGTTTCAGAGACATGAGCTTCCACTCTGCAAGACCACAGGAAGGCTCAGAGGAGATAAACAAAAGAGATGACCTCGCCTTTTTTAAAGCAGGATGACCCCGGAGGCTGTATTAGGAATAAACTGACAGGGTTCAAGTTAAAATAAGGTATCCAATCTGGAGGCGACTGCATTATTCCACCTCAGACATGTTGGGAGCTTGGCCCCGGGGGAGAAAGCAGGAAACGTGGCTGGGTTCTGAATACCTTTGAAAAGTAAAACTATCAGAATTTGCTGACAGATTAGAAGTGAAGTGTTCCCTCCTTGCATTATTTTTGTTCATTGCGTTTACCACGTTCTGACATACTACATATTTAATTTTCAGTGGGTTTATTGTCCTTCTCGCACAAATGAGAGCTCCGTGAAGGTAAGGGAACTTTTTGTCCATTTTGTTCACTGCTATTCCCCTAATGCCTGGTACACAGTAGGCACTCAATAAAGAGCTGCTGACTGAATTGCCTCACCTGAAGAATTTTAGTAACTCAGTTAAGATATTTTACCCTTGTCACTTTCACTTCCCTTCACAGACATTATTTTTTACAAGTTTGATCTCATTATTCCCCCATGAGTCACGTACCACAGTAAGTCCGCTTCAAATTGGTCTTCAATTGTTTATAAAGTGCCACCTAAATCACTTCTACAGCTTCGTAGCCCTGTTCTGATAAGTGACAAAAACAAACAGATGTTATGTGCTAGACATGGAATTAGGTCATTGCTGACTTCTAATCGACTTGATTTAATTACTGTGGACGTCAGTGAGGCATGTTTGAGAGAGCAGATGGTGTAACAACTACTCTCGTGTTGAGGTAATGCTCCCATTTTCTACTTGGAGTATGTGATCTGCGGATGAAGCTGCTTTGACACAGCCATCTGGACGCCAAGACAGTATGATGAGGCCAATCTGAGGGCACTACTGGAAGCGGGAATGTTGCAACACCACCTAAAAACACCATCAGATTTCCACCTTCCATTTTCTACCCAGTGATGAGCTTCATTCCATCTCCGAGATTCAGGGTCTGAGGTTAAGATGAGGTAGGGCCAAGAATAAACTGAGGGACGGGCTGAGGGTAAGTTCCACCTTTTAAGGACTCACACATTTGCCACATTTGAATATCTTAGAAGCAGACATCAGTGATTCTAAATGGAATTTCTGTCATCCTCTGAATGATCTGCACACTGAGTAATCGTTTGCTTCTATTTACATTTTTTAGTTGTTTAATTTGTCCTATTTTGCATGTGAGAAGCTGCACTGGACCCCTTTGCATTTCTGCAATGCTTCCTTCTTGTTAGGCCAGCCTCATTTGATCAGGTTTCTACCAACACCCTTCCCCCCAGGAGAGGGGGGAGAAGGACGGTATCAGGGCAGAGCATATTTCCTAGTCTCAGTTTCAGACGCACCGGAAACCCTCAGCTGGGCTTCCAATGGTTTCATTAGGGCTCTCAGTTATACCTGGAACTGTGTGAAAGCTCCTTTGTTAAAGATTTAAAGGGCTGGCATTTAACTACCAGGTAAAGAGAAGGACACTTACTGTTTTTCCAACCAGATCTAGTCTATGGGTATCTGCCCTCCAAGGCATAACTGGCCACAATGAGTCACAGCCACAGGCCACCTTGAAGCAATTCTTTACAGAAGGGATAATAATTGCCAAGCCAGCCTTCCTGGGGTGCCTGTTTATTGAAGGGAGGTGGGCTGGGAGGTTGGAAGTAAAGGAAGGGAATTAAGAATTTGCCTTTGACTTTATTTTGCAGATACCTTTCCCTCACCCACCCAGTATCATATCACAATGTCTCCCACATTAAATTTAGAATACTTATTACATAATGAATCTCACATATAAGATAGTTACATTATATTTCACATCACAAGCCTCATTTACAATGATGCTTTGTGTGTGCATGTGAACAAAATCTGTTCTTGTTTTAGGAGTCTGAGCACAGCTTAGCTGGGTCCTCTCTACAAAGCTGCAATCAAAGTGTTCCTTTCTGAAGCTCGGGATGTTCTTCCAAGCACACCAGGTTACTGCTAGGATTTAGTTCCTTGTGGTTGTAGGACTGTGTGTTCCCACCCGGTGGCCCTCTCCAAAAAGCAGGCCACATCCTAGAAGCCTGCTTCCTCAAGTTCAGCAAAATAGTTTCTCACTCATAGAAGGCTCAGTCTCTTTTAGAATGTCTTTCATCTGATTAAGTCTGGCCCATGCAAAATATTCTGTTACCATATAGCATAATCACAAGAGGGACATTCCATCACCTCTGGCATGTTCTACTCATTAGAAGCAAGTCGCAGGTACCCACAACTCTAAGGGAAGGTATCACACAGAGGCGTGGACACCAGGAAGTTGAAAACTTTGGGGGACCATTTCAGCTCTGTCTACCACATTACTTAATGTCTGATTAAATTAACTATGTGTTTTGTCATGAGTATAAATATAATCTGTTTTTTATTAAAAATCCAACCATTATAGTAATAAATAAGCTAGAAACTCAAAGCTTCTAGCACCTGGCTAGAAGTCAGAGATGGAACAGAGATTTTACATTCTGGAGGGTTTGTCAAAATGTTCTATATTCTATTATACATTGCACATCATTCTGGGTAAAATAGCCAGCAATGATCCGTTCAATGGATCCAGTAAAGGAAATATTCCCAACACACTATGCCACTCTTTAAAAAGAAATGTTGGAAAACATATACAAACCAGGCTTGAAAGAATTAAGAACTCATTTACATGCACCCGGGAAGTATTCTCATTATGGGCTAGAACTGAGGAGAGGGGTTATATGTATATGATCTAATGTTCTGACTGAGGGAAGCCTTGAGAATGCTCTGGGCAGCTCTTGGTTCAAGTCGCCTTGGGACCACTTCTGACAGATGCCTGGCTGTACCGGCCAACACAGTGTATTCATAGGACCACGGTGCTAGAACCAAAGCAAAACTCTAGAAAATTATGAGTATTTATAGGCACTAAATTTTCCCCCAGAAACATAAGGTTGACCGTAGTCAGCCCTTCAAGTACGCACATAATGCTAATACTGCTGTCCAGCACTGCCGTATAGATTTCAATGTGGAGAAAGTATGCTTATCTCGTTTATTCTAATTCATCCCACCACTATTATGTCCAGTCAAGGTGAATACCTCCTTCCGCCATATTCCTTTACAAGTTCGTGTGTAACCCTACAGTAGGTCGTCACTGTACTCCATTCTCACCAAACTGATAAAACGGGCCATGAATCAGAATACACATTCCTCAAGGTGTGTTAGGCTGTAAGTCTTAAGATAATACCCCACCCAGAGTTATTTCCTTCTTTATCTTCTTCAACTATTCCAAAGAATTTAAATTTCATCTGTCAGGAAAGACCAGAGATAGCATTTTTACATAATCCTTTAATAAAAGTGGTATTGACTGAAAAAAAATTACACAGGGGGCCTATTTAAATAATTCAGGGCACTGAAAATACATTTAAAAACCCTGAAACATGCAACTATGAGAGGTCAAAACAACTCCTTGTACTATACTCATATAAGTTTAGAATGAGTTTAATCCCAGCTAAGTGTGTATAGTTAACTCAAGGAAATTAAATTCCACTATAGATTTTATGCATTAACCAAGAAGCATGAAATGACAATAATTCTACCATATGGCAAGGTGCACTTATCAGACTGTTTGCAATTTAGTCAACAAATATTTATGGAGCATCTCCTAGGTACCAGGTACTGTTCCATATCCTGCACGGTAACCAAGCAGATAAAGTACTTCATATCATGGAAATATCTTGGAAATGGAAAATAAGTAAATAACTCAATATATAAGATAATTGCAGGTTATGGCAACTGTTAAGGAAAAAACCCAATGGAAATACAGGAATAGAGTACAACAGGGGGAGAGGTGAGGGATAAGGTGGTCAGGAAAGGCTTCTCAGAAGAGATATTTTAACAGAGACCTGAATTGGTGAGGAAAGAACTAAACACAGATCCAGAGGAAGAATGTCCTAGGCTTTGATAAAAGCAGGTTTTAAGACGCAAAGGCTGGAGGCAAGGCCGATGTGTCTGAGCAACGATTAACAAGAAGAATCATAAGCAGTCAGTCTGAAGAGAGACGCAGGAAACAGAGTAATGCAGAGCCTTAGAAGCTCACAGCGAGATGTCTGGAGTTGAAGTGTAATGAGAAGCCATGGGAGTTTCAGTTCTTACATTTGAAAAATTTGAACATAGCGCTGACCAAGTCCTTGGACTGGCCTAAGTGCTTTACAAGCATCAACTCAGTTTATCAGTTCTATGGGATAGATGCTAATACTGTCCCTGTGTTACAGATAAGGAAACTGAGGCCCACAAAGAGTTCATAACATCATCCCAGATGCTTGGATATAGCAGAGCCAGGACAAGTTATGTAACTGATCTATTTTTAAAAATTCACTCTGATTGCAACGTGGTGGACAAAACATAGGAGGGCAGGAACGTCCCAGGCCAGCGATGATGGGGACTTAGACTCAGGGAGGACAGTGCAAGAGGTGAGAACGGTTGATGTCTCACTCCGTTCAAACTGCTATAACTACGTACCAGTACTTTTGCTTCCACAAAACGAAGTTTCTAATAGCAGAGAGATTATCTACAAAATAGGAAACCAGAATTATATGACCCATAGACCAAGAAGAAATTATCTTAACCCTTTAGAAGATTAAAGAAACTTTAACTCCAGAAGATTAGAGAAAATCAGAGGTCTATATGAAATGAAAAAAAATGGTTTTACCTACATATTCTCTCCAGATGTTTGAAAAAGACACACAGCAATCTTACTTACACTTACTTACTCACTGCCCTATCTCTGTGTTGCTATCCTAGTGGTATCTACTATAGGCAGACCCTGAGCTAGTTGCCTGGGGGAAAAAAGGCAAATAGGAATTTAGATATATATATATATATATATTTTAATTAAAAGTCTAAGTAAGTGTTACAAAGGCAACAAACAAGGTGCTGAAATGGAGAGCAGTAGGGAAACCTACGTAAACAGGGGGTCTGGGAAGGCCTTTCTGAGACCAGGACATTTTAAGGGGTACCTAAAGGGCAGAGAAAAGAGTGTTTCGAGCAGAGGGGGAAACATGCAAAAGTCCTTGGATAAGAGAGTGTTTAAAAAGACCAGTGCAGTTGGGGCTGCATGAGTCAGGTTAGAAAAGTAAGCAGAGCTTGAAGGTCAGACTCCAAGTTGGGAATTTGCTGGATGTACAATAGGAAGCCCAGGATGTTAAGCAGAAAGATGGCATCATGATCTTAATTCAGGCAGTCAGTTAACAATTGTATGTGGAACATCTACCACGTGACAGTCCCTGTTAGGTGCTGACAAGTGCACACTTTAAAGTTTGGGGTGATAACAGACCATCCTCTATGTCACGGATGTGTGCTCTAGAACTCATCTTCCCCCCAGACTATCGAGGCAAACACGAATGAAGGAGCAATGTTTTATAAAATACTGGGTTCATCCCAACAGTAGCTGCTGAATTAAGGCTCATTGACTCAATGTACAGCTAAATAAATGATAAGGCCAACTGCAACTCTAAATAATAGAGACAATAAATGAGTTCAGCATAAAATAGTAAGAGTTCTGAGAGTAAATATTTGCCTAGAGTCATTTATAAATAATTCAGATTTCTGTTTGAACCACCTGTTAGAGTTCCAGGGAAAACTAGGCTGAATATAGTATACCCGCTTATGGCTCTACTTCCTGTTTCGTAAGCCACAGGGAACAAACATAGAGAGGATGCAGGGGCTCTCTCCACATCCTCTCTTGCTGGATCCCCTTTCTTTTCCACAGACATCCCAGAAACTATAGATAATTGAAGAAGGAAACATTGAAAAAGGGAACTGAATGGGGAGGCTCTCACCCTTCCAGGAGTTAACGCAGTTGCGGTGGACTGTAAAGACTGCAGACCAGGAAGCCTAAAGACCTCAGTCAAGTTCCTCACTTTGCCCGTACTCGGGTCTCAGGGAAATTGCTGTAAATGCACTGAGACTCAGGTTTTCCGTCTTTCACTGGAGGGGAAAAAATCAACAATAGACAAACAATGTCAAATGTTCTGAAAAAAGGTAAAATAGAGCACTGTGGCAGAGAGACTGAGACCAGTAGAACTCTGAGTCACCCGATAGTTTGCAGACTGCCAGAGCTGGAAGTGCTGGTCCCCATATGCATCAGGGACTGTCACGACCGTACACATCTTGAGCTGCAAATATTAAATGTGGAGGAAGTAGCAAGCATTCCGTAAAAGTTTGCTTAGAAGCAAAGAGCTGTCTCAGAGGAGGACAGCTGGGATTCAGAAGGCAGGACTGAGGACCTCACAACCATGAAAAGCAAAGCAGGAAAGAATGACAAAGTGAAAACTGAAACTCACCCTTCTGCTGTCTGTATGTACACAAAGGAGCTCAACCCTGGGCGCCTGTGCTGTTAGGTCCCCAGGCTCTAAACCAGAGGCTTCGGCTGCTGAGGGGCGTGCTTTTGTGTTTAGTCCAGCACAGAGGTTGACACAAGAATTGGAGTTAATAATAAACAAGTTATTTTTAAGTGTAAGCCGTATTAAATTAAAAAAGAAAAAGACAACAGGCCCAAAATGGAGTTGCTTATGCTAAGCCCTACATCACCACACATGACTTAATGACAGTTTTGTCGTTCCCAGAGATAGAGTTAAACCAGTGGATCAGGAATCGCACTAGCAAGGCCATCTGCCTGACAGGCTCCTATGATCCCCTAAAAAGGAATAGACCTTGCAATAACCACCCCACTTTTCCCCTCGGATAAAAACTCCCTTGTTCCCTCTCCCTTCTGCCTGTGTCTTTCATTTTGTACAGCTCCTCAGAGCTTCTAGCTACTAGATTGGATGCTGCTGAACTCAAATTGCTCAAATGAACTCTTAGCATTTCTAATGTGCCTCAGTTTATCTTTTAACAGTGTGGGGGTCAGAGGAACAAACCGAAGGACACCCCGGCTGCCCCCAGGAGCCACAGCAACCAGCCCGAGGTACCTGTTGAGCTCCTGGAGCGCGGCTTCCTCGTGCATCGGGAGATAGTGGGTAAGCCCTTCTCAGATCAGAGCTTTCTGACCTCCTTTGAGCTTTTCTTTTTCTGGGCTGAGTCCTGAAACTGGCCAGAGTCTGACGGCGTCCAGCCTGGAAAAAAGACCACATCCAAGGTGGAAACTGCACTGGGTCCAGGGACGGACTGGTTCCAACCGGGAAACCGGGCCGGGTCCAGGACCACCTTACTCTGACTGAGAAACCAGACCATGTTCAGGGTCCCTGTGGGTCTGACTTAAGCTGGACTGAGACCATGGGTGAATAGAATTGTGTTTTAAGGCTGAACAAGTGGCTTAACCGTACCAATAATAATCTTGAATTACAGTAGCCACAGTGGAGAACTTCCAACCTAGATAAGCTTATCCATCTAAGAGGTGCCCTAGAGGAAAAGGGGTCTAGGCCAAGCATTCACAGTAAAGGGTAGAGGGGAAAATTATTTTCCCTCTTTTAGAGTTTCTGATGACCAGGTGAGATCCACCCCAGAGCCTGCAGACGAGATCCTGGGAAAACAGGCAGAAGCTGGCAAAGGGTGAGAATTGTTACCGACGTCAGCTTTCCCAGATCTGTGTATGTAGTGCCTGGTCGAGAGAGGAAAATAAAATTTCCAAACTCTGGTTGGCAAGCCAAAAAGAAAAAGAAAAATCCTGTAAGCATTAGATTTTTGAATTGCGCTCCTGAATTGGCTTTCTGGTACCCCTTGGTGCTGACCCTTTTCTGTCCCAGGGACCACAAACACCTTCTTGTTTCTTTCATTTTATTTAAGTCCTGAGAACATGGCTTGGCAACCATCAGGTGGGGTGCCCCAAAATATGGCCGGACAGAAATGTGGTTTGCACCCCACTTGCAGCTAAGGTCCTACTGACTGCTGCTGACTCTCAGGGGAATTGTTTGTCTTTATTTCTTAGGGTCATCTTTGGGAGTGGCTTGGGATCTTGGAGGGTAGTACCTGTTGCACCTTCTCTAAGGATGCTTTTTTGTACCCTAGGGGTTGTTTAATACTGCCAGGAATAGTTACTGTTGTTCTGGCCAAAACCTGACAATCTATTCAAACTGACTTTTGTTCAAATAACTTTTTAACATGCCTCAGTTTATCTTCAAACAGCCTGGACCAATCCAAGCAGTTGCATGCAGCAGCACTACCTGCTGCAGAGCAGTAGCTCCAGGGCCAGGGGAAGTTAGAGCTTTGTTTTACAGTGTTGCATTTAAAAGAAAAAGATTATTACTCTGGCCAGGTGGCTCCGTGGATCAGAGCGTCATCCTGTACACCAAAAGGTGCTGGTTAGACCCCTGTCGGCTGTGTAATGGAGGCAAACAATCGCTGTTTCCCTCTCTCTCTCTCCCTCTCTCTCTGTCATAAAGATGATCACATTGTCAGTTACTGAAAAACATGTTCATTCACCTACTTAATCATAATTTTTTTCCAACTCATAAACAATAAGTCACAGAGACCAATTCTGACCAGTAGAACTCCCACCTGCCCCTGGAACATTGTCAAATGGAAAGACAGCCATTTTTAAGAAGCAAGCTCTACCAGGCCCCGGGAAAGCCTGAAGAGATCTCGAGCCGTCATTAGCATATGCAGCCACCAGGTGTCACCATTGGTTTAAGCAAATATGCTGTTGGCTAATTCAGACAATTTTAGGTATCAGAGTGAGATTAGATGGCATTCCTCCTGGACAGTTCTAGAAACCAAGCCTCCAGTTAGTTCCTACATATTTACAGAGAAATTAGGACTCAGTCTAGCATATTTAAACTCCTTTTCTAGTGCTTTCTCTGTTTCATGTATTTTTATTAAAAAAAAAAAAAATGAAACAAGCTCAATGAAGCCCTTTAGGTTAGTAAACTATAGCTAGGAAGAATTGTTATCAAAACAGTTGTCTGTACCACAGGGTTCGGATCCAGGTAATAGTGTTTGCTCATTTTTCTTTCCGTCTTAAAATGCCACACTCCTGGCTATTGTCAGATGAAACAGACTTTCATGAAGGGAAAAGAAGTAAAGAAGAACTTGCCAATGAAAGCCCAATTACATGTATCCTTTTTAGGTCGATAATATATAAACAGTAGCCCCCTAGAAGGCAGTTCCTACGTAAAATTTACAAATGACCTTTTCACTGTATGGATGTACCCAGGATTATATGATTCCTTAGTTTCTCTATTTTTTGATAAGCATAAAGAAGATTAAATGTTAATATCTTTTGTTGTTGGTCATTTTGGCTTCTCTCTATAGATACGCAAGTAGTTTTCCATTGATATAAATCCATTTGCTCTCCAGCAAGACTGGTGATGCGGCCTCACTCTCGCTCAAATATTCCAACAAGCAGTTCTTTTGCATTCCTGTCTCCTCCTGCCTATTCCCACATCTGCCTTCTGGGGGAGAAAACATCTAATAGATTTCTATTTCCTAAAGATCTTACAAGGACATCCTGTAAGTTCTCCGCTGCGTAGAAACCATCGGCATTCTTTTTCCCATCACCAATGGAAATCTCAAACCAAGAAACAATACCTGAGAAGAGCAAGGACCAAAAGGAAAAGCAAAGGAGTGTGTGCAACCCACGTCTGAAAAAGAGCATTCCACGTAGAAATTTACTCCTGACTTGCTCTTCTTAAGTCACATGATTTTGGCATTGTGTTTTTTATAGCTCCGTGATTTTGCTATTCAAACAAAATGACAAAGAATTGTGTGAGCCGAAATGAACAAGAATGCATAGTTGATTTATTTAAGTCCTAAGACTAATAATTGAAGAGCTTGAATAAAATTTGCTGCTGTATACAGGACATTAACGATCATTTAAAGTTATTCAGTGCTGACGTTCACTCCAGTTTCATGCACATTAAGTAGCTTTTTATCTTGAAGGTGTCAATGAATCTCTCAGACATTCAAAATACCGGCATTATATCATTAAAACACTTCTGGTCAATGAGTTGAGTAATGTAGAACTTAGGAAAATACGTATTGCCATTCTCTTTCAAATGAGCCGCATATTGCATCCATTAACATAACTACACTGATGTAATTTCGTTATTTTTAGTGGAGTGCAGTTTGGAAATATAAAATTGACAAATGCGAGCCAAATGAGAAAAGGGAGCCTAACACAAAAGGTCATAAATTATAAAACCTCAATAAGGAACATTCTCGATAATTGCTGTAATATAGAAAGGTTAAGTAGTGTGCATTTTTTAATAAAGAAAATCTTACATGTTTTAACATTTTATTTCAGCCAGACTAAATGTGTTACTGTTAGATCATTTGATCAACCTTTTCAGAAGTAGTTTGAATTCTCCTAAGGGTATAGTATTTATCACATGAACTGTGTGTGTGTGGAAGGGTCAAATCAGAGCCTAGATTGAAGTCCTTGGAGCCTACCCCCCAGTGGTTACTATTTTAATCGGCCTGGACTCCAGCCTGAACAGAAGACACTGAGAAGCTTCCCGGGTGATTCTGATGTGCAGACAAGGCTGAGAATCATTGCATCAAGCCTCACACCGTACACACCGGGTATCAACACATTACTGCTTTGTTATTTTCAGTGTTGCTTACAAAGGGGTTTAGTTCTGAGTGAAGTTCAAAATGTGTTGGGAAAAATCTAAGTTACCGAAAAAGGTGATTGCAAACTGAACATTTTTATATAGCCAAAGGAAGGAAAATATATAATTAGTAGATGCACCTTCACCCATCTCTCCATTAATCAATGGATCCATTCCAAAGTTCCCAAAAGCCAGTTCTTTGGAACTGCCACAGGATGTTATTGGTGTTAACAAGAAAAAGTCAAACAAAAAAAAATCCAGCGTCAAATAATTGGGGGTTAAATGTACTTTTCTCTTTTACAGGATTTCTCAGAGTCTGGAATATGGTGATAGATTGCAGATCTCCCAGAGGGACAGAGTTCCCTGTGTGGTGTGTGGTACCTGCGCTGAGGGATCAAAGGCACCACGGGCCTAATGCTCATGGAACACACTTTAGGAAGTGCCACAACCCCAGACAACAATAATGAAGATCTAGAACAACCACCAAAAAAAAGTTATCCAAAGACTTTATTCTGCAGGTCCAGCATGTCACTTGTTTTTTGATATTCTCTTTCAGATATATCATTATATTGTCTTCAAATATTTGTAATTTTTCTGCCAGAGGCCTAGCAGAGTGCTCAAGATTACAGACTCAGGAGCAAGACGTCCAGCATTTTTTAGTTAATCTCTCTGTGCTTCAGTGTCTTCTCTTGTAGAACGGGGAAATTCATCATGCCTTCCTCATGGTATGTCCTTCTTGCTAAACTTAGGTTGCTGACTCTCTCTTACCATGATAGTGACAAGAGACATTTGAAAGTGAGGAACCAAATTTTTATATAAAGAATTTGGGGCAGATCAGGTCCTTTCAGCATTTTTTTGTGATTAGGTCTTGTGGTGGTCAAGTCCCTCGGCTTGTGTTTGTCTAAGACAGCCTGTATTTCTCTTTATATCTAAAGGATAACATTGCTGGGCGTGTTATACTTCACTAATGTTGTCTCCCTTTCAATCTTTTTAATATATCATTCTACTCTTTCCTGTTCCGTAAGGTTTTTACTGAAAAATCTAATGATAATCGGATGGGGTTTCCTTTGTAGGTTACTGTCTTTTTCCCTGGCGGCCTTGAGAACTCTATCATTAGCTTTTGCCAGTTTTAATATAATGTATCTGAAAACAATTAAGTCACAGGATGCATTATACAACATAGGGGATATGGTCAATAATATTGTAATAACTAACTACGTGTGGTGGTTTATTGTGGTGATCACTTTGTTGGGTATATAAGTGTTGAATACGTATGGTATGTTCTACACCTGAAACTAATACAGTAGTGTGTGTTAACTAATTTTTAACAATAAAAAACAATGTTCCTTATAAAAAAAATTTTTCAAAGGAAATGTCTGAAAATCTATCTTGTGACGTCTAACCCCGCTGACCCATTTTGAGAATATGGAAGGGTATGAGAGAGGAAGAAGACACATTTGTGAAGAGAACACTCTGTAAAGGCTGTTGCTTTGGCAACAGTCTCCACCACCCTTACTCTATTGAAAGGGACTCAAATGGGTTCATTTGACCATCAGAAGGGGTGTGGTGTGTTCCAGAACTTTGGGGACCTCAGGCCTGCCATGTGCCTTTTCCCCAGCAAATCTAGAGGGCCAGGGATGGTTGAATACCTGCTCTAGGGACAGACACATCAGCATTCCCAGAGTTTTTCATGGCACAGGACACTAGATGGTTTCCTGTGGACCAAAGGTGGGCAGCAGATGAGAGAGCACCCGCATGGGTCTGGCGAGGCAGGGGCCCTAGGGAAAAGCAGCAAGAAGCTAAAGGTGAGGCCAGATTCTTAGGATTCAAAGCAGGAGGAGCAAGTGGCCACTTGGAGTCCAAATGGCTCTACCAGACCAGGAAACTGCAGGAGGGAGGCCTCCAGCACCTGGAATCACAAAGACTCCACAGACTTACCCCAGGAGGGAAAAATCAGCTTTACACCAAAAGGCCCAAAATGGGTAAATAGAGAAAAGCTAAGAGGGCCCCTTCCCAGGGTAGACTTGTAGTGGAAGCAGGCCCACCCTGGGCCAAGAGAGGTTTGCCTGTTAAATCAGGTTCAGGACTTAGTTAATATCTTAGGCCCCAAAATGTAATTACTGAATTGAGCCTGGTTCATGATCTTCATTGACAGTCAGATGATCTATGACTTAAGTATAAACAGAAAAGTGACGGGGTCTGGGGAAATTTTTATCCAGGGGTACAAATGATTACTGAATAAATTTTAAAGGGCCAGAAAGATGAAAATAAGGATGATTTGCAGTTATACCATGATACATTTTATATATTGTTGACATTTAACAAATAGCCAGATATTGGGTATAGCCAGAAAAATGGGTTTTTTTGGGAAAAACAAAGAATTGCAATTTGAGACATGAAGTCTAATGGTGAACTGTCACCAAGTTCAGAAAAGCAAAGAAGAGGAATGCTTTTATGTACTTGGGAAGAACTGTTATAAATGAAACTGAAATTTTAAAGTGTAGTGAAAATCCATCCCAGGACTCCATTGGTTGAGTTATAAGTCTCCCATTGGCTGAGCTGTTACTAGGCAAGGAGGAATCTTTTCTTTCTCCTGCTGAGGTATCACTTCCTGTCAGAGATACAAGGTACATCTTCCCATTCACATCAGCAGTGTGCGCTGAGTGACGCGTGCGAGAGTTCTCTCTTTTAGCCTCCCAACTCCATTTTAAATGAGGTTTCTGTTTATTAATTTATATATATGAAATATATATATGACAGAACGTTTCATAAGTTCCCATGAATTGAGAGAGGATAACACCCTTACTTTTACATCCATGCCACTCAATGACCCGTGAACTGGCAGCTTCAATATCTGGGAGCTTTTAAGAAATGTAGAATCTCAAGCCTCACCCTAGACCTGCTGAATCAGAACCTGCATTAAATGAGGGTCCCAGGGGATTCATACACATATTAAATTTAGAGAAGTGTGGCCTTACACCACTCAGCCATCCATAAGAAAGTCTTAGTGAGAACGTAATACCTCCGAACGCTGACATGACCAGTCCCTTGAAGTCCATCATAAAGGACTCATAATCGCAACAAGTATGTTACCGCATTTTGGAATTTTCAAAGCTCACTTTCTGTCGTACTCACAGCTAACTAGTTAACTTTTTAATCTGGTTCAGGTATTTCTCCTGTTATCTCACGCACTCAGTGCACAGGCAACCGGCTAGACAAGTGACAAGGAAACCTGTCTCTCACACCTGGTGTTCCTAGGCCACCTTCCAAAATCAAGGAAAGATTAGATAGTTCAGCCTCTGTTATTGGGTAATATATGCTCATTAGCTTATCTTTGCAATATGGCCAGAGCTTCTAGATTCTGTGGCTGATAAATGAGAGGCAGCCTTCCAGATTACCATAGCCTCGGGAAAACGCTTGGGTGGCCTTAGAGGCAGAAATGGATCTTTTAGCTTTTCACTCTCCATTATATCAGCCTCTCTCACGAACAGGAAAACCCCTTACTGCAAATCAAGAGGAAAATTACCATATTCTGCCATGAATAATGCACACTTTTTACTCGAATTTTTGAGGGGAAAATAAGGATGTGTACTATACATGGGTCTGACTACATACCATTGTATAATAATCCCAGGTATAATGTGCACAAAAACCGTGGCTGTACGTTGTCCACAGCAAAATATGGTACCATGTGAGCTTCAGTGGATGAAGCCAAAGATGGAACCTGCAAACAGATTTCACGTTGCAGAGCCAAACAAAATGCAGCCTGGTACCAGAGAGTTGCCTAAGACCCATGCCAAGTGCAAACAGCATGGGTCATGGTATTTGGAAGGTACCAAATCAATATTTATTGAATAAATAAATAAATCATAAACAAATAAGTGAAATAAATTGCTTTGGAATTTGTATCTCTTAGGCCAGTTTGCATTCCTAAATCCCTAGGAATGAAATCTTTATACGATTTTTTTTACTTTCTTCTCATCTTGTAACTGTGGGGATTCCACTGTGTTTCAGCAGAATATTGAAAGCCAGGCAAGACCATCATCATAAGATCACTAGTTATGGCATTGGAAGTTTAAATCTGGTTTCTGCCACTTCTGGGCTGCGTAATCTTGGGTAGTTACCTGACTTTTGGTGCCCATCTATCCTCCTTGGCAAAACAAGACTAGTAACGCCTTGTCTATAATGTTATCCTGGGATTTAAAGAAGATAACATCTGTGGACATTTGTAGCATAGTGTGGGTACATTCTAAGTCCTCAGTAAGTCACTGTATGTTGTTGATTACCTCACCCTAACCCTCACCCTAGATGCATTGTCTTGCATTTGCCTAAACCATATCCCTGTTCCTATGAGATTCAGTCTCTGGGGGTCATTTAAATCATCTCTTTCTATAAATTATTCTTAGAGGCAAGCACAGAGTTAGCTTTATTTTTCTGCTTTCAAGTTCATTTGTTCATTCATTTATATATTCATTCTAATAATCGTGTCTTGAGCACTTAGCAAGCATCAGACTTAATGCAAATATATCCAATTAGAAATAAGCTTCATTAAGAAAAAAATTCTGTAGTGGGGGCCACAGTCAAAAGGCTTGCTGCTTGTGCTGCTCGGCATCAAAGTCGACGTACATGGGTCATCCACTTGTGATGCCAATGGACATGGGTCAGCATCAACTGTCACAGGACTAGACATATAAAAATTCTCTTCATAATAAAACATATTTGAGTAGGAAGTGACAGGTATATATCGTGTCATATTTATGTCCATTATTTTCTCATTTTTTATTTTCTAGGGGGAAAAAGCTCCAATAGTGGACTATCTGATTCAGAACAGGACTCCTGTCAGAGTTTTTAAACTCCATTCGGTGAGAAGTAGCTTTTCCTAATTACAGAACGAATTCTTCAGGATGTTGAGCTATAAATGCCATGGCTCTTCCTGAGCAAGTCCATGAAACATCATACCGACAACCACACACCGGTCACTCTATTTCTTCCTGCTCGATGATGAGTTGCTTGTATTGGGTGCTTTTATGACACGAGCCTTTAAAGTTCTACCAAACCACATGGATCGAACTAAGAAAACTAATGCCAACAGTCTGTAGAGAGCTGGAACACTATTTTAGGTAATAGATTAGAAACAAGAATAATTTCTCCTCTGTTGCAAGTGACTTTATAACCTGTATATTCTGGGGAGGCAAACAACCAGAGGAAAAAAAAAAAAGATCCAACTTATGAGTTTTGCAGATGCTTTCAACAATAAAGGTAGGAAATGCAAGTGAAAAATCAATCTCATAAAAAAGTTACACTTTCCATAATAAACTACTAAGTCCCAGGAACACGGATTACCACGAAGATGTACACACCTAATTTAGACAAGAGGTGTAGATTGCAAGGAGAAGAATTTCCATCAGAAGAGAGATTGTCAAGAGATCCAACAGAGGAGACAGGTGGTGAGACCTTCAGGTGGGATGTGGGAGCAGAGCCTGAGGCTTCTTTTAGACTGTGCAGCATCTCTGGGTTTTAGGAAATAAGCATTGGAAGGCATAGTCTATCAAATGTTTGAACAATGCTCAGAATTGTATTTTATCTTATTGAGCTGGCGACAGAGTTTCAAAGTGTTTCCTGGAGCCCTGCAAGCCTTAACCCTAGTGTAAATGTGGCTGAGCCCTTGCTTGTGACTCAGGTGAATCCCCCTTTGTCCCCAGCCTTCTGCCCAGCCCAGAGCAGGTGTTCTGTAAATATTTGTTCAATGGAGGAGGCCGAACTGTACTAGAAATTTGTTTAGACGATCCTGTATCTCAGGATTTGGGAATCAAGTGTGACCTTTTAGTGTGTGTGTGTGTGTTTCTCTAATAAAAATTAAATGAATAAAATAGACTTTATTTAAGAAAGTCTCAGTGATAGTTTGTCACATTATTAAAACAGAAGATCCAACATCTAAATACTAAAATAATTTTTAAATGTCATTTAAATTCAAATTATATTTGCAATAATGAAATAAAAGCTAGTTGTGAAGCCCGGCGCTGCCCCTCTCTGCCTCCCTCCAGTATTTCCCACTCAGAGAATAAACAGACCAGTGCCGATAGGAAATAAAATACAGCTTGAGAAATCCTGGGTACGAGCCAACAACCTTTTTTAAATTATTAACTAGTTTTATTTTTAAAGACGTGCAGCTGGTGGGACGGGCCGTGCACCGCCGCCAGCAGCTGGTGCACCGCGCCTTTGCTTTTCTGTTGTCAATGGCTTGAGCTCTGTCCTTTGAAACTACTTGAATCAGTTCTTTACTAAGGAGATCCTGGAGGCCTGCCCTGGCCAGGGGACTACGGATCTTCAGCCCCTCGGAGACCGCGGCTGGGGTTATAAGCTCAGAGTTGGGAACTTCCTTCCAGAGTTTGTCATTGGTTGCTTTGTCAAGCAAGACTGTTGGCTGACTTTCAGGCATCTTTCTTCTTGTCGGCCTTGGGTGCCATAGCGAAGCTCGACCGGCAGCTGCTACCACCACTGCCTCCATACGATGTCAGATGAAGAGTAGCCAATAGGATGGCTGGTTTGTGTGCCAGCAGCGCAAGTTAGGTCGGCGTCTGAGTGAAGTGAATGCAGAGGGAGCACGGCTGGGCTACTTCCCACACAGGGAAAAAGGACTCTGGCTCCCTTGCCGTACCAGAGCATACATTAAGCAAATAGAAGAGAGAGCAACCACTGAACACCAAAAATGAACTATGGCCTATCGCGGAAACCCTGTCCCGCAGTAAAAAGGTGGCTCATTTAACACAGGAGTCTAACCCATCAGATCAGACCATTGCCCTTAGCACATGATGAGAGGAGAAAAAGAAAAGGCTCTGTCTGCAGTATCTCCTCTCGTGGGAAAAAAAAACAAAAACAAAAACTAGAATCACCTTCTCCATTGGTTGGGGCTGCCATATAAGAAGGGAGCAGATTAAATTTCTCTTCATGTAGTGTCAGAAGTAACGATCAAGATTCTATGTAGAAGTTCTACTTGGGGTCTCCTGAACTCATGGAATAGAGTCATTAAAATTAAAGCAGGGGAAAGGGGAGAAAAGCTATAAAACAAGCCCTCAGGAAGGGCAAAAATGAAGTTAGTTGTGATAAACAGTCTCTTCTCTTTCCTTAATCTCTTGCTTATCAACTCCACTCTTCTTTTATCCAGTGCCCCACCCCCTAACCCCTACCACCCACTCCACCTAGGTTGGCTTCCTCTGCTGGGAAGCAGATACTTCTCAGAACACTACCTTGCAAGAGTCTAAATGCAGACTTCAGTTCTCAAGCCATTTGGCCTTTTGGGTCCAGCATCCGTGATTAATTGACAGCTTTTCTCTGTGACATTTAATTCATGTCTCATCAAATCAGTGCATCTCTAGGCCAACAGGCAGGATATCTTGCTCCTGCATAAAGTAACCTCTCAGGAGTAACCTATAATGAGGCTTTTAAACATGAGTCTAAAGTGGTCCTGAGCCCTGTGGATGAAAAAGGGGCCAGATGCTAAACCAGGCTTGGAGGAAGCCTGCGTGGCGGGCCTTACAAACTCAGAGACCTCAAGTAACCACATAGGATGGTCTGAAATTAAAACTTCCTACCTAAAAGTGAGTCATGGTGGGTAGTCATGCCCTAGGCTGGTATCTTCCCTGACAAAAGTTCATCTTTACCTTAATGGAGCCCGTTCATTGTCTTTTTGCATCTACAACAGCATACCTTTGGAAGGTCAGAGTAATTTCTTCTTTCCAGACCCTCAGGGCACATTCGCTGCACTGGGGCAGACCCAGAGCCCCTCATTGTTATTGTTACCCTGTTACCCACCCTGTACCCACCGATGTAAAGAGGTTTGTCTCTTTGTTTTACTCTTCATCTGATCTCAGAGAATGCCCCGCTTTGCTTTCTTCCGCCTCCCTAACCTACCACCAGTGAGTTTCACGTAGCCTTCCTTACACCCCCTCCTTTGACTCTGATGTATAAAATAAGTGGTAAAACCGCCATTTCCCAGAGCATTTTCTCAGTCCCTTGAAATTTTGCTTCCTGGCAAATGCTTCAGTTTGGCTGAAATAAACTCATAAAATTCTCTACAGGTTTGGACATGTCTTATGCTGACAGCCCAATTCCAACATACTTGTATGGTGGGGAGGTTCTCCTTATACCACCAAGCAGTGTTCAGGACACCAGCTGGGTGTTCTACAGTTTTACTCAATTCTCAAAGATAGAATCAAATTCCACCAGCTGAGGAGCTCAGTCCTATAAGACAATCCACCCCTCCTTCAGTTCAGATACCAGTTCCAAGTTCATGTGCTTCTGAGGTTCTCATAAACCCTTGAGCTTGATTAATTTGCTAGAGCGGCTCACAGAACACAAACATTGTACTTACTGGAGTATTGGTTTATTACAAAAGGATATAACTCAGGAATAACCACAAGGAAGAGGTGCAGGGGCCCATTCCAGGTGTGCTACTCTTCCCAAATCTGCACATGTTCACCAGACCAGAAGCTCTTTGACCCTGTCATTTTGGTTTTTAGGGAGGCTTCTCCGTTACATCGGCCTGATTGATTGATCCAACAAACCCTCTTCCTGGAGATTGGGGAGTGGGATGGAAAGTTGACTCATTAACATAACAAAAGATGCCTTTTTGGTTCTCTCTGCTTAGGAGAGTCCATGGATTTTAGAAGCTCCGTTCAGAAAAGGAATATCAAAAGTATATTTCTTATAAATCACCATAAAGTCATAAAATACTTGTCTGACCTGGGTCCAATCAGGCAAAATGTGAGCACTGAGGGCAGCAGAAGCCAAAGTCAGGAACTGCTGTCACAGCGAGTAGTTCCAGGCACATCTATTTGCCCTGGATCGGACCTTCTGTTCTGCCAAACCTGACCGGAGCTGGCTAACAGCAACGGCTTCCAATTAATTAAATTGTCTGAGCAAAGCGTCCATTTTTATTTATTTCCTCTTTCTCCTGATTCTTTCCTCATAGAGTAATATATAAAGATCTAAAAACAAAACTTTACTTGCAAAAGGTCAATATTAGTAAATGGAATAATTTTAACATGACTGCTAGCATTTTTTCATGTGTCTAGCTTTTTAT
>VMDR010011995.1:0-27404 GCA_007922815.1 Macrotus californicus
AAGCCAGACGATGAAAGACAAATACCATATGATCTCACCATTAACAGGAACCTAATCAACAAAACAAACAAGCAAGCAAAGCATAGCCAAAGACATTGAAACTGAGAATAGGCTGACAGTGATCAGAGGAGGAGGGAGGGGATAATGGGTGAAAAGGGTGAAGGGTTTACAGGAACAATTATAAAGGACATATGGACAATAACGAGGGGGGTGGAAATGGGGGAGGGAGGTGGGGAGGGCTGGGGTGGTGGGAAGGGGTGGGGGGAAAAGGCAGAAAACTGTACCTGAACAACAATAAAAAAAGAGAAAATATATATATATAAAAAGAAATAAACAAGAATTCAAAAAAAAGGCAGAGAGGCTTAGGAACCTCTGGGACAACTTTAAATGTTTCAACATCTGAATCATAGGGGTGCCAGAAGGAGAAAAAGAAGAGCAAGAAATTGAAAACTTATTTGAAAAAATAATGAAGGAAAACTTTCCCAGTCTGGTGAAGGAAATAGACATGCAAGTCCAGGAAGCACAGAGAATCCCAAAGAAATTGGACCCAAGGAAGAACATACCAAGGTATATCATAATTACATTATTCAAGATGAAAGATAAGGAGAGAATCTTTTTTTTTTCCTTTCTTTTTAAAAAAGATTTTATTTATTTATTCTTAGAGAGAAGGGAGAGGAGACAGACAGAGAGGCAGAGAAACACCAATGTGTGATTGCCTCTCATGTGCCCTCTACTGGGGACCTGGCCTGCAATCCAGGCATGTGCCCTGACTGGGAATCGAACTGGCAACCCTTTGGTTCGCAGGCCAGCACTCAATCCACTGAGCCACACCAGCCAGGGCAAGATAAGGAGAGAATCTTAAAAGCAGCAAGAGAAAAGAAGAGAGTTACCTACAAAGGAGTTCCCATAAGACTGTCAGCTGATTTCTCAAAAGAAACCTTACAAGCAAGAAGGGGCTGGAAAGAAGTATTTCAAACCATGAAAGGCAAGGACCTACATCCAAGATTACCAGCAAAGCAATCATTTAGAATGGAAGGGCAGATAAAGTGCTTCCCAGATAAGGTCAAGTTAAAGGAGTTCATCATCACCAAGTCCTTATTATATGAAATGTTAAAGGCATTTATTTAAGAAAGGGAAGATAAAAAAGACTTGAATAGGTCCGCAGCTGTGGTGTTGGTTGGCAACAAAAAGTGCACAAAACATATCCTCAGTAAACCATAAAATGACAACAAACTCACAGTTATCAACAACTGAACCTAAAAAACCAAAACGAAAACACTAAGCAAACAACTAGAACAGTAACAGAATCACAGAAAAGGAGATTGCATGGAGGGTTATCAGTGTGTGTGGGGGTGTAGAATGGGGGAAAAGGTACAGGGAATAAGAAGTGTGATTTGGTAGGTACAAAATAGACAGGGAGAGGTTAAGAATAGTATAGGAAATGGAGAATCAAAGAACTTATATATATGACCCATGGACATGAACTAAGAGGGGGGGAATGCTGGAGTAAAGGGGCAAGCAGGGTGGAGGGGCATAAAGAGTAGAAAAAAATGGGACAACTATAATAGCATAATCAATAAAATATACTTAAAAAAACAAAAAAATAAACCTCAAAAAGGTGGTTCCTCTTTCGGCTAGCACCATACCTAGATGAAATGAGGAAATAGCAGAGGATATTGAGGCACAACTGTTAGAACTAATGAGTCACTGTGGTACACAATCCAGGTTCATGAGTCTACCGATGTTGACAACAAGGCAACAATGCTTGCTTTTGTGCGTTGTATTTTTAGGAGGATGTGCGTGAGGATATGTTTTGTGCACTTTTTGTTGCCAGCCAACACCACAGCTGCGGAACTAGTCAAGTCTTTGAATGATTACACATCAGGAGAACTGAACTGGTCATTCTGTGTCTGTATATGCACAGATGGAGTGGCTGCCATGTCTGGGCGGCGTTCTGGTTTCACTCCTCGGGGCAAAGAGGTTGCTTCTGAATGTGAGTCTACGCACTGTGTCTGTCATCCATTGAGAAATGCTGGCTAGCTGAAAAATGTCACCTGAACTTAACAGCATCTTGCAGGATGCAATTAAAATGATCAGCCACATTAAAGTATATGACCTTAACTCACACCTGTTCACGCAGCTCTGTGAGGAAATGGACGCAGTGCACACCCATCTTCTCTTACACACAGAAGTGAGATGGCTTTCTAAGGTAGCTCATTGGCCAGAGTTTTTGAGTCATAAGATCTGCTCTAGAGATTTCTTTTAGAAAAACAGCCACCACTGGCAGCACATTTCAGTGACACAGAATGGCTTGCAAAACTTGCTTACTTGTGTGACATATTCAACCTGCTTAATTAACTTAATCTGTCACTTCAGGGGAGAATGACAGCTGTGTTCAAGTTGGCAGATAAACTGGCTGCATTTAAAGCCAAACTGGAATTATGGGGGCAACAAAGTGAACATTGGGATTTTTGACATGATTCAAACATAAGCAGAGATTTTGAAAGAGACTGAGCTAGGGCCTCCTTTCTCCCAGCTGGCGCATAATCACCTATCCCAACTTTCAAAAGGGTTTGAGCATTACTGCCCAATCTCAAAAGGCCCCCGAACTGGGAAGGAATGGATCCGTGACCCATTTGTGAATAAGCCAGGTGAATCGACTTTATCCGTGCTAGAAGAGGATCCACTGCTTGAGATCACAAATGACGGTGGCCTTGAAAGCATGTCTGAGACAACTTCGAATCCCCATACGTTTTGGATTAAAGTTGAGGTGGAATATCCTGAGATTGCCACAAAAACACTGAAAAGCCTGCTTCCATTTCCAACATCCTATCTTTGTGAAGCAGGGTCTTCTGCAGTGACAGCAACCAGAACGAGATTATGGGGTAGACTGGACACAAGCAACACACTTCGGGTGTCACTGTCTCCCGTCACCCCCAGATGGCACCATCTAGTTGCGGGCAAACAGGCCCAGGGCTCCCACTGATTCTGCATTATGGTGAGTTGTATAATTACTTCATTATATAGTACAATATAACAATAATAAAAATAAAGTGCACAATAAATGTAAGGCGCTTGAATCATCTCGAAACCACCCCCCACCCCTGGTCTGTGGAAAAATTGTCTTCCATGAAACCAAGCCCTTCTGGTGCCAAAAAGGTTGGGGACCACTGGCCTGGAGGATGGGGGACAGTGTGGCCAGAGACCATGGATTTAGGTCCACAGAGAATCCTTCCATGTGGGACTTTGTAGCGATCAGCTGCCAGGGCATGGCTGTAGGGAAAGCAGGGCAGTTGGATTCTATTTTTAGGGTCCTTAAAGTCTGAGGAGCTTTTTGTACCTGAAGCAAAATGCTGACCACCATCTGTGCTTTATTTATTGTTTAATCTATTTACTTCATAAATCCATTCTAGCAAAAATTGTCTCAACATTTAAACATGATTTATATAACCAACAAATCAAAGTCAACGCATTTTACAAATCAAATTATTTAAACATTAACTGCAAACTTAAATCTTCCTCCTTACTTTGATAGGATCACCAGTATAATAGGTCAGCATCAAACATTTGGTAAAGCACATAGATCCTACAAGGATTATGAAATTTATCACACCAACATTTAAACTCATTATAAAAATTGATTTGTAGACCCAAGAGACAGACACTATCTCATTTGAGACCAAGTTTTGAATTTGGATATCCAAAAGAATATTATTTAGGTGCAGATTAAGTTTTGGATCATCATTAAATACATTCTTTTTCCAAATGTATAAAGGAAACTGCAAAATTGTCTTTCTCTGGAGCATTTGAGATCTTGCTTTCCAGCTTGTTATCAGTTTGGCTCAAATAAACTCATATGAAAATTCAAAAAAAAAAAAAAAGGAGGAATTCTGGGTTGGGACCTGGGAACTGGCTTACCTTTAAAACCCAAGCTTACCTTGTATTGCATGGGACCCTTTCAAGCTTACCCCTCTTCCATGCATTAGGTGTATTGTAACTGGATGCTTTTCCTTTAAATGATGTCATCTTTGAGTTTATCGACCATGATATACAGCTGTCCATGCCCACATCCCTAGAACCACTGAATATGTTATATTTCATGGCAAAAGGAACTTTTAAATATATAATTCAGGTCATGGGCCTTAAAATAGTGTACTGTACCCTGGATTATCTGGGCAGGGCCAATCTAATCACATGAGTCCTTAAAATCAGAGAACTTCCTGTACTGAAGTCAGGCAGGCGGCAGAAGGGTAGGTCAGAGATTCAAACTGTGAGAAGGACTTGGCTTGATGTAGTTGGCTCAGAGGAGGAGGGGCCAGGCCCTCAGCCCTACAGCCCCGTTGGAGAGGAGAAATGACCCTGTACCGTAAGGCTCTTCTTGCTGTACTAGCAATCAAGTTAACACGAGACACATTAGCAGGAGAAAATCAAATTGAAGTTTAATAATGTGTATACCTCCTGTATACACGGGAGAGTCCCAGGAACACTGAATTAACACGCCAACAGGGTGGATGCCATCACCTTGTCATACCACTGTCAGCCAAAAACAGATGCTGGCCAAGGAGAGTCAGTTCTGGGAGTTATCAGGAAAAGCACAGTAAACAAAGGTAAGGTTGTCCTGCAGAGTTCAGCCCAAGGCTTTCTCCACTGATAGTGAAGGCAGGCCTGGTACAGTGAGATAAAAACCCTTAAAGATGGAGACTTCCCTTACAAATGTAACTGTCCGTTACAGAGTAACTTACTCTTGGTTTCCAGAGCTTCTCCCGTCGGCTGGCTCTTAAAATTAACCAGCTGAAAATAATCAATATTCCAAACAGGCATATTTTGGGGTTGCAAACGCTGCTCCCTTTCAGCCATCAGGAACTGAGTTCTGAATGAGCGTGGAAGCAGACTCTCACGCTTCAGTACGAGAGGCTGCCCTGCCCACCTCGTGTTTGATGCTGGGAACTCTGAGCGGAGAATCCCGTCGTGCCCTGCTGGACCTCTGACCCACAGACACTGTGAGACGAATGGGTGATGTGTTAAACTACTATTCCAGTCAATGAGCAGCAGTCAGAAATGTTACGTGCACTTTCAGAAAGGGTCCTTAAAGAAAAGGGGTGTGGCCTTTTTTTTTAACTCCTTCCTGGGGCTGCAAGGCTCATCATGTGAGGGTTGAACTCAAGGAGCCATCCTGTCAGGAGGTGACATGTACAGGTGGTCACCAGTGGGAAGAGGAACTGGGCTTTGATGCTCAGGAAACCACTGCAATGTTATGGTTTATAAGGAAGACATACTTGGTCATTCAGGTGACCAAAATATAGTTCTCATACATATTTGGTCTTTTTCCACAATTCTTGGCTCATAGTTCCTGAAACCCGTAGAATTTCCTAAGTGTTGAGGCTGAAAAAGGTGCCTTCTGTTATTAAATGAAGTGACTTTGGAAAGCACTGATAGATGGGGGCTGGTTGCCGATGGAGTCAACCAAAGGATGGTTGGAAGTTTTGGTCCCATCCCACACTCATCCCACCTTTGGGGAGGGGAGAGGGGCTAAAAGTTGAATCCATTGCTGATGATGTAATTAAACACGCCTCTGTAATGAAGCCTTCATAAAAACCCAAAAGGACAGGCTTCAGAGAGCTCCCGGGTTGGTGAGCTCTTGGAGATTTGGGGGAGTGCTACCTGGAGAGGGCATGGAATCTCCGTGCCCTTTCCCTGTGCCTTGCCCTATGCATCTCTTCCATCTGGCTGTTCCTGAGTCTTTTTATAATAAATTGGTGATGAAGCAAGTAAGTAACATGTTTCTCTGAATTCCAGAGCCTCTCTAGCAAAGTAATTGAACCCAAGGAGGGGGTAACTGGTGACGAGGAAAGAATTCTGAGACAGTCTAAACTAAAGCTACAGTGCCAGAGAGTAAGAGAAAGAGAGTGCAGTTAGCCTGTTAATTTCTGTGTGACAAAAGACTGCTCACACTGTTGTACACCTGTTGGAATTTAGGGTTCATTTCCAGGGAGCTATTTCTGTGGTTATCCAAGACAGAATAGCAGGGTACCATGAAACCCCAGGAGCCTTTGCTTCTTCTTTGCACAGGAGCTTAACAGACTCTTGCGCCCCTCCCAAACTAGCCCCACCTCCCCTCCCCCATTCCTCTGTGTACAGCTAACGTGAATTCTTGCAGAATGGGCTGACAGCTTTCTCCCCCATACTTGATGTAAAAAACACTTGCAAAACTCCTGGACGTCAGACATGTTAACTCTTCTACTTAGCCGTGCACTGGCTTAGATTTCGTGCCCTAAGATTGGCCTTCTTCTTATTTTTTTTTGGCTAGCAATGGCCTAATAAATCCTTTCTTTAAAAAAACCCAGCTATGGAAGTTAAAATTTTTTGTTTAACACTGGAACCCAGCCAGTCAATCAGAGGCCCAGGGAACAGCCTGGACTTGAGACTGGTGTTTGAACTGAGTTGCCAAGGAAGGGGGTCGCTGGAGTCCCCAGTCTATAGGCAGTTGGTCAGAAGTACATTTAAGAGCCTGGGTTTTCCGCTGGCGTCTAAAGTGAAGAGGGTTGGGGTGTGAGAGGAATCCTTGACCTGTGGAATCTGAGGCAAGATACAGGCAGGTGGGCTCAGAGTTGTGTTGAACTAAGTCAGAATGTTGGCTCTCCTGCTGGTGTCTGAGCACTGCTTGGTATTTTGTGGAAAGCGCCCCCTCCCTACACACACACACACACACACACACACACACACGTTAGAATTGAATACGGGAACCCAAAAGCACTGCTATCCATCCTGGACTCTGTTTGCAGATTCTTCTATGTGAGACAGAAATAATCTTCCACCTTATGTAAGCCACTCTTATTTTGGGCTTTACTGTTACTGTAATCTTATTTTAATTAGCAGGTAATATAGAGGCTCCCTTTCTCAAGAGATGAAGGATCAAGTTAGAGCAGCGAGCAGTTATCTGTTGGGCTTTCTTTCTTCCTAGCTGTAATATATGGCCAGATGGTGCCAATCAGTCTCTTTCATTCTTGGTACAGATCCAACGTTTTTCTGGAATTACTCACAGCTCTCTGTATCCACCCCTCCCTACTTATACAGATAAGGAAAAGTAAGTGTACCTTATGAATAGTTAAAATACCTACTATATTTATACTCTTCTATTTGTCAAAATTAACTAAAAATATCCAACATATTCATTCTTCTTCAGTCAGTATATGAACTGCCTTTTTGCATGCTTCACAGTGACTTTTTCCTATTGGAGTATCACTAGAGTCATAAATTTTAAAAAATCACCTTGTTCCAATCAACTACGTTATTTTCCTTTTGATTACCAAATTGCCACAGAATGTCAGATGGAAGTCTTTTAAAATTGGTCCCTTTGCCTTCTCACTCTACCCTATACATTTAGAAAAGTGTCCTTGCTCATTGTCATCAACAACATGTTCCAAGCCTAGAATTATCTGAGACATGGAGCTACTCTCCAAGGACCCCTGAATCCTTTTAAAGGTGAATAACGTTTGAGGTAGAGATCCAGGTGCTAAGAATGCCTATCAGAATTTTTCCTAATGTTATTTCTGTGTTGCTTTAGTGATTGTTTGAAAAATTATTTCTTTTGAAAACCACACATTTGCATCGGTATTTCCTACTTAACTCAAGCATTACTAAATCCTTTTTTGTTGGACCCTAACATACAGTTTCGCCATCCCTACGACATACCTGGTGGTATCCCGACCCAAATTCTAATGGCACCTTCTGTCTTTAGTGATCTGATCATGTCTCATCAACCATAATTCTCCAGTTGCTTTATTGACTGAGTCACCCATGCTGGGCCAATGGGACAGGGAGGTAAGAGAGTTTATAATACTGGCAGGAGATTGGTTGAAGGGATGAATTATTGAGTTCAAGGCAATAGAAAGTTTAAGACAGCACAGATCAGGAGAAAGAAGAGAGGCTGTGGGACAGTCTAGAACAGGTTCACTGCAGGTAACTGACAGCTGGAAGAAGGAGGTGGTGGTCAGAGTAGGGAGTGACCGCAGTGCAGACTGCAAAGGTGGACTCTTTTAGGAGGTGGCCGAGGGCACTGATGTGTTCCATGCCTGGAGATCTACACTTGCCCACTTGTGACCTTCTACCTACAGCTGCCCAAGGAAGTGCTATACACCTGCTCTCAGGTGGTGCAAACAAACATACACACCCCATGTCTCAGGTGGGGAAGTGAGAGCCAGAGTCCATTTGGGACCTGGTACAGATAAACACCCAGGTTCACTGCCTGCTGGTTGCTCCAATGTACATGAAAAATGTGTACGTTGTTCAGGCTGGTCACATGTCCCCTTCCTGTCCTATCAGCTATAGGCTCTGGGCTGCTCAGTGGCCCTCCCCACACTTCTACTGGTGGCTGAGCCTCCCGCCGTAGTCCATATGGGCTGGCTCAGCTCCTGACTGTGCTGGCTGAGATCCATGATGCTGGCACTCCTCACAGGAAGGAGCCTGCAGGGCATGCTGAGCCTGGTCCATCTGGGCCCTCGTGGGGGCCTGTCAGGTTCACCTGTCCACCTGTTTCCAAGTAGCACTGAGCTAGAAGCTGGGGGTGGGGTGGGAGAAGGAAGAGCAAAGTCTGCAAAGTATGGTAGGACTCTGCCAAATCCTGCCCTCATCCTAGGGCTGCAGACGAAGAGATGCAGTGAGAGACTATGAGGGCATTTGGGAAGGGGGAGGGGTTCAGAGGGGCCAGGTCCTGAGACACCATATCTCTCTCTGCTCATCACCTTGGGTGTTTGGCACAGGGTCCCATGCAAGAAGGTGAAATACAAACAGCCAGAGGGAACCTCTCTCTGACCTCAAAGATGTTGTTTTTGGGGCAGTAGAGGGAAGAGGGAATAGGCCAGAGGTCAGGGGCTAGATTCCTATCCTTGAAAGGCATGAGCCCTCAGAGTGGAAAGATGAGGAAGCCAGAGAAGCTTGAATATTTCCAGCCACCCAGCAGGTTCCCCCGACGTAGGCGCAGAGACACCCGGTCCCCGGGGTCCAGGGGCAATAGCACAGAGCTGGTGGCTGCCTCCCGGGTCACGTCAGGGTCATTGGCAAAGGCTGAGATCACCGGCCATGTGTTCAGCATCAAGCTCACCTGGGAAGGGAGCCCAGTTAGCATTTCTCCCTAGACCTTGTCCTATGACCCCATGTTTCTGAGGGTTGCCCTTCTTCTCCCCAGCCCCAGAGGGATGCCCTGGAATCTGGGAACCTGGAGCTCATGCACTCTCCTGGGAGGGCTGAGGGGTGGCCAGTGTCAGACTCTGTAGGTTCTTCACATTTTGCTAGGCAGGCCCTTTCCTCCCTCGCCCCTGGGCCCCCAGGACACAGGCCAATGGAAGGTCTGCCCAGGATTCAGCTGGGCTTCACTTATTCTTCCCTCTACCCAACCCGGGACAGGGACAGGGCCTAGTGCTCAGATCACCTGGACGGTTTGGCGGTTGTACACCTTCACCACGTGGAACCGGAAGCTGTAGACACCCCGGACAGGGGCCACGAAGGAGCCTGAGGCCCGATCAAAGCCACCGCCCTCATTCACCAAGACCTGGGGGAAGCAGACCCTGCTGAGTAGGCTGGGGACACCTGGGGCTCAGGGAAACTGCTGGGTTGGGACATGGGACAGTGAGTAAGGAAAATAAGGGTGGAAAGTAGCTGCCAACAGGAGGAATGCACAGGTTCAAAAGAAACACTGAGAAAGGGCAAGGAGGAGTATGGGTAAGGGTGAAGGGAGAGGAGATGGGCAGTGGGACTGAGGAGCAACTGGCCACAGCACAGTGGCCTAGATTTATTCCAGGCCCTTGCAGGGAAGGGGGTTACCTGGTCAAAGTAGATGGCCCCATTGGTGCCGTTGCCGATCTCCCCTGCTGGCTCATGGTGGTGGCTTCGGACTGCAGCAAATGCCACTCTTCCGGGGGGTGCTTCTCCCAGAGCTGCTCCCCCGGGTCCCCCTGCAGCAGCTCTGCCGGGCTCACAGACCACCAGGCACTCACCCTCCAGGAGGACAGGCTCTGCTCCCTCTTGGGCCCATCCAGTTCCCAGGGCCAGAATCATCAGGGCCATGGGCAACCTGGAGTTGAGTGTGAGACCTGGCAGCCAGAGACGTGGTAGCCTGTGCTGCTTTGCTCCCAGCATGGCTGAGCGGCTCTGACTCACAAGTCCTGCCGTCTTCTCGTCCGCCTTTCTGCTCCTTTCAGTTTCTGCTCTCCCTCAGACTCTCAACTCCCCTCACCCTGCTTCTCAGCCCTCTCTCAGCGTCTCACTGTCACCTGGTCTCAGTGTCTCCCTCTCCATACCTCTCTGTGCACCACACCTCTGTCCTGCTTCTCACTCCTGCTGTCACTGCAGTTCCCTCCTCCTTGGCAGGGCACAAAATGACAGCAGTTGGGCTCTGGGAGGGAGAGGAGAGATGAAGCAGCCCCGTAGGAGGGCTACTGCCAGAATCCCAGGACAGCCCCTCGGGAGAGCACTGAAGGCTGGAGCCGGGGCCACAAAGATAGGGTGTGTGTGGGTACGTGTGAGAGACAGCCCCTACAACCCTTCCTCCCCTCTTCAAAACCCTCACATGTCTACAGCACAGAGCGGCATCTTTTCCATTGTTAGAAAGGAAAGCCCTGGTCTTTTCCAACAATTGTTTCGGTGGGAAAGTGCTTGGGTTAGTCACTTTTCCTCCTTGGCCTTCCAATGGCTTCATTCAAAGGGACTGGATTAGTCCCTTGAAGGCTTTCTTCACTTCTTATTCTCATGAGCGGTTCCTGTTTTCTGAGAACTACGGAGAACGGGCAAGAACCCATGGGCATCTGAAGCGATGGTAGGGAGACCTAGTGAACCGCGGGCGAGTGGGCGGGGCGAGAGCTGGGGAGAACTGGCGGGGCGGGGGCGGGCGCGCCGGGGCGCTGTGTGGGCCCAGGACCGGGAGGAGCTCGGCTGACTCCGCCCCCGGCCAGGAAGTGACTCCAAAAACAGTTCGAGATGTGAAGAGAGGTCCCTGTTGGGTGAGAAATCCGGGAAGGCCCGCCCAGATCCGAGCCCCCCCAGCCCCCCAGTCTTTCTCCGCTGGGCCCGGGCCGGGGGCGCAGGCGAAGTTGGGGCCGACGGACACCTAGAGACACCGGCTGAGAAGACGCCACGGGTGGCCGAGGCGGGTAGAGGTGGAAGTCCGAGGCCTCAGCGCAGTGCGTGGCTGGGGGCGGTGGCCGCCGGAGGCTGTAGGCGGGGCTCGGTCGGGCCCCTGGGCCCCGGGTGGGGCGCGTGGCGCAACCTAGGGGGTGGCAGCGGACGCGGAGGGAAGGGGAGGGGGGGATGAGAGTGGCTAGAACCTTGGAAATGGCAGGCGAGGGACTCCAGAGTACAGCGCAGTTCAAGCCTTGGTGAGGATCCATTTTAAAGAGGACGTCTTCGACCCGGTGATTGCAGAGCCCCCCGAGGAGAGGGACTCGTCAACTGTCCACCCTTTTTGGACCCAGACCAAGCTGGAGCCGCCCCCGCAACCCCCCGCTCCTGCTCAGGGTTGTGGTCATCCTTTTACAAAGCCCAGACGCCCATCCCGGAGAGAGCCTTGTTTATCCATGACGTCCTCTTTGGAGAGAAGGCCCATGCCCCTTTAATCTGATGTTCTCTTCCTACCCTCAAAATGGCCCTAGATCTCCTGGGTTGTTTACCAGATTTGTAACTAGGTGCAACCTGTTGGTAGCTGATGTAGTCCGAGAGACCAAGATTTGGGTTGAGGGGACGGCGAGGCTCTGAGCTGTCTTTCCTACTTCCAGGTCTGGGCGGCTAAGCAGCCATGCCTACCTGGGGGGCTGGCTCCCTGTCTCCTGACCGCTTTGCCGTGTCTGCGGAGGCTGAGGACAAGGTACGGGAGCAGCAACCCCATGTGGAGCGCATCTTCCGCGTGGGGATGAGCGTCCTCCCGAAGGACTGTCCTGAGAATCCTCACATCTGGCTGCAGCTGGAGGGCCCCAAGGAAAACGCCAGCAGAGCCAAGGTGAACGCCCCCTTCCTGACCCTTCTGGGAACAATGACTCCCTCCCCCTCTCAGAGGCCTGGGAGAGGAAGGGCTGGGAAGGATCTCCACCACTGTTGGTCTCATGGCAACCTCGGTGGCCCTGAGCTGTGAGACACTCTCCAACTTTGTGTTTGTTTGCAATTTTGGTTTTATTTCTGCTGTGATGACCTAGGTTCTGCCAGGCTTGGACACAAGTGATTCAATTCAAATGAGCGAGTGCCCTTTGGGACAGTAGAGAAAATCCGGTTGGACAAGCAGGCCCCACCAAGGAATTCACTGTAGGGAGGCCAGGTCTGGGTTCCAGTACAGCTCTACTGCCTACCAGTGCTGTGACCTGAGTCTCAGTTCCCTTATCTATAAACTGTGAATAATAGCAGTACCCGCCTCTTTGGGCTTACTGTGAATGAATTAAAGCAAGAGTTCAGTCAAAGTTGGCAATAGTGATAATTACATGGAAATATACAACGCACACATATAAATATGTGGAGAGACAGTCCTGTAACTAATTAATTATGATTGTATCTTAACGTCAGTCAAGTTCTAAATGGAAATACTATCCGTGGCTGTCAGCTGGAAAGGGAAGGAAGTGAGATCCTTGATCCCTTTTTAACCCTCACTTTTGTCAGGATCTGCTCGACTCCATTGTCTGCTGAGGTGACCTGGAGCTCGGGAGAGCAGTGAGCCTGAAGATTCTAGCAGTCTCCAGATTTCCTACCTTTCCCTGTTTTCCCCCCAGGAGTACCTGAAGGGTCTTTGCAGCCCGGAGCTACAGGATGAAATCCACTACCCACCAAAACTGCACTGCATCTTCCTGGGGGCCCAGGGCCTCTTTCTTGATTGCCTGGCTTGGAGCACATCAGCCCACCTGGTACCTGGGGCGCCTGGCTCACTGATGGTCACTGGTCTGACTGAGGCCTTCGTCATGGCTCAGAGCCGAGTGGAAGAGCTGGTAGAGCGGCTGAGCTGGGACTTCCAGCCAGGGCCGTCCGCTGGAGCCTCTCAGTGTGCTGGAGTGCTGAGAGACTTTTGTGCCCTGCTGCAGCCCCAGGGGGATGCCCACAGAGAGGCCCTGCTGCAGCTGCCCCTAGCTGTCCAGGAGGAACTGCTGAGCCTGGTGCAGGAGTCATCCAAGGGACAGGGGCCCCGAGGGCTTCCTTCCTGGGAGGGGGGGAACCCAGGCCTGCTGGGTGCTCCACATCAGGGAGTCAGAGCTCACCTGAGTGAAGGCAGGGGGTCCCTAGACACTGGACCCACAGGGTGGCAAGACTCAAGGGGAGAGAGACATGCTATAGAGAAGCAGGGAGGGAAGCAGGGTGGTCCCAGGGAGATAGATTTGGGATGGAAGGAGCTGCCTGGGGCAGAGGCCTGGGAGAAAGAAGTGACCTTCAGGTCACAGTTAGGGGGAGGAGAGTCAGGGCAGGAAGGGCTCCTAAAGGGGAAGGCCCTGGGGAAGGAGGGGATACCTCAGGAAAGAGGAAGGTTCTGTATACAGGGTGAGCCTCCTGGTGCCCAGGGCTCCTGTCAGAGGGCAGCTCAGCTCCGGGGAGCCTCTCTCCTCCAGCGGCTCCACAATGGGGAAGCTTCACCTCCCAGAGTGCCTAGCCCCCCACCTGCACCTGAACCTCCATGGTACTGTGGAGACCGAGGAGACAGGGGAGACAAGCAACAGGTTGTGGCTCGAGGTCGGGGGTCTCCATGGAAACGAGGCACCCGGGGGGGCAACTTGGTGACTGGCACACAGCGTTTCCAGGAGGCCCTACAGGACCCTTTTACCCTGTGCCTTGCCAATGTACCTGGCCAGCCAGACCTCCGCCATATTGTCATTGATGGCAGCAACGTGGCCATGGTGTGAGTACCAGGCGGGACTGAGGGTCCTAGGGAGGGGGATGAGATGGGCAGTATTGTTCACCTTGGGGACATGTGCTGAGGGGCGAGCATTCCAGCCAGGCTGCCAGGCCCTCCTCTGGGGCCCCAGAGTGCTGACCCCTTCCCACTGCAGGCACGGCCTCCAGCACTACTTTTCCAGTCGGGGCATTGCCATTGCTGTGCAGTACTTCTGGGACCGTGGCCATCGGGACATCACTGTCTTTGTGCCCCAGTGGCGCTTCAGTAAGGATGCCAAAGTCAGAGGTTAGTTGGGCCTTGTCTTTTTTGTGTCCTGGGATAGACCCTGCTTCTACCTTGAGGATAACCGTGTTGTGCTCCTCTGTTTCTAGAGGGTCACTTCCTGCAAAAGCTCTATTCCCTCAGTCTGCTTTCCCTTACTCCCTCCCGAGTCATGGATGGCAAGAGGATCTCCTCCTATGATGACAGGTACTTGCTTCTTTCCTGGACCCTTCAAGGAGCTCAGTGGGAGATGGAAGGAGAGCCAGAAGCTTCTGACCCTTTGCACTGTTTCTAAGCCTGGGGATTGAGCAAAGAGCCAGTTATTCCACTATGTGCCTCTGTGACTGGGCAGGTAAACCTGCCCGCAGGTGAGCTGAGATGGATAGTGCATAGCTGTGTTTGCCCATTCGTCATTCACTTTTCATTCACCATTCGCTTTTCATTTGCCAAACTAAAAAATGCTTTGCCTTATTTATGTAGTGCCTCACTGTCTAGAAAATACTGATTTAATGGAAAGATGGGAAAGCTGATGACATGCATAGCTGACAAATGCCTTCTTACAACCTAAATTTCCAAACACGTGGAGAAGTTCCCGTAGCATTCTGGAAAAACCAGAGTCAGTGTTCCAAATACCAAGTCAAATGAAGAAACACAATCCATGTGTAATAACATAAAACAAAACGTAAATAGAACATGGCATAAAAGAGAGGCGACTGGACCTGGAATTTGGTGATCTTACTCGGAGCCCCAAGTTGCACTACTCATTGACTCTGACTGGGGACCTGTCTGTTGCTGAATTAACCTCTTGTCTCAGGGTCCTCTTCCATTCCTTCATGCCCCTCGTGACTCTCTAAAGAACATAAGCTGTGTGCTTTTCTCACTCAAGGTGCTAGGCAGGAACACAGTGACATCCCTTAACTGTTCATGAACCCTATCAAGTGTGGCAGAGGGTTTTGTCTCCGTGGTGCAGAAATGGAGCAGAGGGTAAGAGTGGTTAATTTCTTGGCGAAGTCTACTAAGTGGCAAAGGAAAAATGAGAATTTAAGGCTGTGTCCTGGGATAGACCCTGCTGTGCCATACCTTGCAGGTAACTGCACTGTGCACCTGTTTCTAGAGGGTCACTTCCTCTGGAAACAGCGTGGGAAATGGGCAGATTTTGAAAGCTAACTACCAATTAAAAATGTTTACAACTAAAGTTCTCCATTCTCTTAACTATTTTCAGTTTTAAATAAACAACTAGCTTCCATATCACAGTGATTATATATTTTATCTTTTCAAGTACTTAACTTTTTCTCCCTAACAAGCAAACGGTGCTCTAGGAAAAGGCAGTTCCCTGTGTCCCGATGCTATTATTGTTCTACGTCTAGATTCCACAGATCACCTGAGATGTGGAACCTTCCTTTTTGTGCCAGCGTTGACGTAGAACTGAAGCTGAACATTGAGTCATTTGCTATGAATTTTCAAGGCACGTGTCTGTACAGTTGTGTAGGTCCTGATAGGCTGACAGCACAGTATGAACTTGGAGTTTTGCCTAGTTACAGAGACTAACAGCCGTGCACAGCCCAGGCTTACTGGGTGAATTCTGTCGAACAACATGGGATGTAACACGGCAGCGGTAAATGTGCTCAGCATGAAAACACCGCCTGTGTATTATACGACACCATAAACAACTGAACGTCATCTCCTTAATTTGTTTCCCGGACAGACACGCAGAACCAGGCAGCTGTCACCCCAAATCCTAACTGCTAGTCCCCTCGGTACCACACTGTCTTCCAAATACTGCTGCACACTCACTGCGAGGTGTGTGGCTTTCAGGAAGAGGTGGGGATGTTGGGAATTTCATTTAAAAGAGCCAAAAGAAACTATAAACCAAACACTTGAGTAACCAGGAGGAAGGGGAAACTGCTTCTGGCTGGGGTTTTGTGGGAAGAGATTTGTGTTTTTCGATGCTAGAGAAGGATATGGGATGGGCTGGATCTCTGGGTTTCTAAACGTGTTTAAAAAGATCCTCACCCACCTCTTCATGAGCCACCCCCCAGTTCCATGGAATCAGGATTCCTTGGGTGGAGCCCAAGCATCTCTTTTTTAAAAGTTACTCTGGTGATTCTGTTCATCAGTGGAGTTTGGGATCGCTTTCCATATGGAGGGAATAGTTTGAGAAACGAAGTCAGAGAGCATGTTTGAGGAACAGGATATAATGTGATCATTGATTTGGCACTAGCTGGGAGTTCCTTTGGGAATACCGGCAGAGATAAGGCCATAAAGGGGGCTGGATCGGGGTTCCAGAGGCGTTCGGCTGCCAGGCCTGGGCATGTGGGCTTTATTTGGGAGGTAAAGGGCAAGTATAGAAGAATGTTGTGTGGCCAAAGAGCATGTCTTTTGGGGGAGGGCAGGAGAAACTGGAAGGTGGTAAATGGCAGGGGGCAGGGGACCCCCTTGTCAGTATCTCAGCTGCAGTGTCTGAGTAGCTAAGGTGGTATCAGTGGAACTGGAAAGGAAGGGGACAGAATGGAAGGCTTTTCAGAGGAAAAACATGACGGATTTGTGACTGTAGGGTGGAGAATACAGAACCAGGGCTAGATCTTACTGTCTTCCTAACGAAGCACTAAGTATGGGGTGGAGGATAGTGGTGAGTGGAGGGGATGTTCTGGGGATTCCACACTGGATTCATTTTTGTTTTCTCTCTAACCCGTGACACTTGTATCCAGTCTGTCCCTGGTGGCTGGGTCAAGATAAGGGAGGCAGGGAGGGGTAGATCTCCATAACCAGAAGTGGGTCATGGGAGTTGGTAGCACTCCTTGGGGCTGAGGCTTTGGAGAATTCCACAGTGTTGTGGTTTCTGAGACAGGTTCATGGTGAAGCTGGCTGAAGAGACGGATGGGATCATTGTCTCCAACGACCAGTTCCGGGACCTGGCGGAGGAGTCCGAGAAGTGGATGGCAATCATCAGAGAGCGGTGAGGGGCATCTCCTGAGAAAAGGGCTCGGACTCAGACCTTTCTCTAAAACTGGTTCTGTTCTGCCATTGGGTGAGGACTCTGGAAACGGGCGTGACACTGGCTTGAAGGATGGTAGCTTCCAGCTGCTGGTGGGATTAGTCTCAGCTGTTTGGGAGATGAGCAGGGGCCTCTCTGTGACCATTACATCTTCTGTCCCCCTCCAGCCTGCTGCCCTTCACCTTTGTGGGAAACCTCTTCATGGTCCCTGATGACCCATTGGGGCGAAATGGGCCCATGCTGGATGAGTTCCTGAAGAAGCCGGTCAGGTAATGCTCCAGTCTGTCCTAGGCAGCCCCCAGCACTGGCCCCCTTTCTGCAGGGGCCTTGCACATCTGGAGACTTGGGAGAAGTGTGACCTCAACCTGGGCCAGCTTAATTCTGTAGTGATTTAGGTTGCCCTGGGCTTGGCCCTAACTGCTTCCCTGGAAACCCTGACATGGACCCTGCAGGCTGGGAGGGAAGTTCCTGTTTCCTGTTTCCCCTAGTCAGTGTTTGCTGTAGTTGTTTGGAATGTGGTTGCTTTTACTTATAGCCACTTGTATTCAGCACTCCCTCTGCTGGGCCATTAAGTGAGTAATTCATTAGACTAGAACTAGATTATAACAGTGGCAGGGTTCACCTTCATGGTTTCAAAGGAACCGCCCGTCTCAACCGCCCGTCTCCCCTTCAGGAGTGGGTTGTTACTGCCGCTTAGTGGTCAGCTTGGGGAACTTCAGAGCCAGGAGCAGGCTGGGCAGTTAAGAGCAGTGGAATGCTGGGAGGCCCACTGAGCTCTAACTTCTCTCCAGGATGTATATCAGCTCCTCTCTTCTCTCTGCTTCTTCCCAGGGCACAGGGGTCTTCTAAGGCTCAGCATCCTTCCAGGGGTTTCGCAGAACACGGTAATCAGCAACAGGGGAGAGAAGAGGAGGAAAAAGGCAGCGGTGGCATTCGAAAGACCCGGGAGACAGAGAGGCTCCGGCGCCAGCTGCTGGAAGTGTTTTGGGGCCAGGATCACAAGGTGGACTTCATCCTGCAGCGGGAGCCCTATTGCCGGGACATCAACCAGCTCTCTGAGGCCCTGCTCAGTCTCAACTTCTGAGCCTCGCCGGCCCGAGTGGCTGCCTCCCCATCAGCATCAGCGTTGCCCAGCTTAGCCTCTTCTGTGAGGATCCCTGTGATGCTCAGACCCTGACCCAGACCCACTCTGAGTTGGTGCCTCGGGTCAGGGAAGGACTGAGGAAGAGCATTCCAGTGCTCTTGCCTGGGGCACTTTGGGGACAGGTCCATAAAGTGACCTGATCTCCTCTTGAGGCAGGACCTCAACCAGCTCTCGAGGTTCTGTTCAGCTCTAACTCCTCAACCTTAGCACAGGGTTTCTGTAGGGAGTGGGGGCTGCCGGAAAGGTTAGGTCCTGGAGATTGGGACTGCCAGCTCCTCCTTGAAGCTGAGTCAGGGACGGAGCTGGAGTGGGAGGGAAGGGAATGAAGACAGGTAGCAAGGAAGCTGAGCCTTTCCTACCCCTGGCTGCTGCTCTGGATAGCCAGAGGACAGGATGCTTCCCAAGCCTGGCAGGGCTCCTGGGAGCCTTGAAGGGAATGCTGGGTCCTTGAAAGGCTGGTGTGATGGGGTCTGGGTCACAGTGGTGCAGCAGGGAGCTGGTGGGAAAGGGAGAGAGAGACTTGGCTTCTGGTCTCAGCTGTGCCTGACTGTGACCTTGGTTGAGCTATTTGGCCTTCACTTCTGCCTATAAATCAGATGTAAAAATGCGTGTCGGGAGAAATGAGAACATGGAGGAGGGCTCTTTGGAGGAAAAGTACGTGGACCAAGTCTCAGGTGTGTGTGTCTGTGACTGCACAGGCTTCCAAACCAAAACCTCACTTTCAGAGAACCGAGGGTCCTCTGTCCCCAGGGCCTGCGCCCTAGATTTTAACACTGCACCCTCATGATGTGCCCTATAATGGCTGCGTCCCTTTTGGGCAACCCCCAAATCCACATTTACAGAATAGTTAGGGGTGACTGCATAACCAGAATACTCTCAGGGTTCCTCTAAATGGCAGCTCTCCTGTTGCATTCGTGTTTGTTTACAGATTGACGAATGTGTCAGAAAGTCCCCTGTTCAATGCACTTGTGGTATTGCGAACTCAATGGAAGCCATGCTCTGCAATGACAATGTGATCTAACCCTAGCATTTTCTCTACAGAACACATGTTGCATAAAGCGAGGCCCACTTCTGCTTTGTGTGTGAGTATATATGTGTGTGGGGGTTATAGATGTTGCATCTAGATGAACTAGTTATCTGGGAAATGAAAACTGAAGAATTATTAGAATATGGAGATTCAGACCAACTGCTGTCCCGTTGGAACATTTTGCCCTGATTCCTACAGGTCATCGCCCTGTATCTGCTTGAAGTCCTCCTGTGCCAGGGGGACTGAGTGCTTCCAAGTAGTGCTTCCTCTAGTGCAGCCCCGATTCGTGATTCTGCCCTTGAGGCTGGTCATTCCTCCAGGAACAATGTGGGGCTGGCCAACTTCCTAGAGTCCAAGACTGGATAAAGAGGAGGGACAGGGACCACAGGGTTCTGTGTTGTCTGGGCTCTTGGGCACACCCTTGGAGGTGATCCTTTTCAGGCTCTGGCTTCTGCTCCCTGAGCAGCACTGGGGGTTGAAGGCTGCCACCCCAGTTCCTCATTCCAGCAACTAGTAGGAGCTGAGTGGTGATGGAGAGGGTCTCTGGGTCCTAGTGTGTGCCCCTCCCTGTTGTGATGTATACCACTAGACTAGTCAGGGAGGTAGGTGACTGACCCAGTCTCCTTGGAAGAAAGGTGATTGGTTAATATGGCCCAAGTGGGGGGTGGGGGGGAGGGGCTAGAGGAACTACTGGTCAAGTTGTGGCAGGTATTAGGGTAGTTAAAAAGGGAGAGGGTCTTAAATGAACACTTGGGATTTCTTTTTACCTATTAGGGTTGTTTGTAGTTTTTGGTATGTTCTTTGTCCCTTTTACTTTCAGTGATAGTGGGTGTGAAGTCGACCAGAGTTTCTTCTTTCCTTTTGTGCCTGGGACTCTGGTTGACTGAGTGGCCTCAATCAGATGTGAGGCTAGTCTGAAGCTTCTTACAGACAGGGTTGTTGGCTTACTCCTGCAGCTCGATGAACTGGGACCATTGTGTGATTGCTTTATTAATTCACTGCCATTCAGGAACAGACTGAAGGCTGTCCTAGACTTGGGTCTCACCTCTTCCTCTGCTGGCATCCTAATGGTACCATGTGAACGAGGATGCAGGGTGACCACAGAACCCACTGGAAATGGGTCATCACCTCTGTTGTCTTCTAGTGTCTGCCATTATCATAACCTCATGCCCTAAATTTATTACCAGCTCTTTGGAGGGAACAAAAAGGGAGGTAATTTCCACTGTAACTTTCAAAACCCCACATAAGGGGGTCTTCTAGGGTGACACTCCTTATGAAATATCTTCAAGGAGAATCTAGGCTGAAGAGATGAGCTGAAACCAATGAGGTAATTTATCTTTATTGCCTAAGCTGTAGCGCGTTCACTACATAGCGAAAGAAATGGGACAGGACTGAGTCACGTCAGGTTACCAAACGCGGAGGTTCTTCCACAAAGAGTTGAAGATGTGACGGTCCAAACCTGATGAGACTACACCCTTGAAACAGTGGACAGTAAGTTAAAGTGCAGCAACAGAACAATGAGGAAGGACAGGGAGGAGAGGAACCCCAGAGAACAGATGGGTCCACATTGCAAGGAGAGTACCTCATCCTCCTCGGTCCCTAACTGGGAAGCCTCTGTTGAGGGCCGGGCCGTGGGCCCTGCCATGAACCTCGCTTAGGCTACGACTTCCTTCAAGGCTGCCCCCAGCTCTGGGAAGGAATACTGGTAGCCAGTGGCTAGTGTCCGCCGTGGGATCACCTTCTGGCCCTCCAGTAGCATGATGGCACGTTCTCGCCCAAAGACAGCTTGCACGATGGTGCTAGGGAGAGGGATGAAGGCTGGGCGGCCTAGGGCTGTGCCCAAGGCCTGAGCAAACTCAGCATTTGTAGTGCTGTGGGCTGGAGCCACGCCGTTCAGAACGCCCTGCACGTGGCTGGCTTCAATGGCATGGGCCAGGATTCCTGCCAGGTCCCCGATGTGAATCCAGGGAAAGAACTGTTGGCCTGAGCCGATGGGGCCCCCCAGGCCCAGGCGGAAGGGTAGCAGCATGTGGCCAATGGCACCGCCCCCACGGCCCAGCACAACCCCTAGAGCAGGCAAGAAGGATGGTACAGGGAGACCCCTCAGCTTCCAGGCAGCCTCACTGTTCCTTCCATTTCCCCTTCCTCACTCTTTTACCATGCTGGCTTAGCACTGTAGCAGTCCAGGGGTACGGCTGTCTTCGGGACTTCCTATCCTCCCATCTGCAGATTGGCCACAAGTGGTGGCATCCTCCCTGGGTAAGCTCTGCTCCCCTTACCCCCCAACTCCACAAGCACAGACAAGACATTCCAACCCCACCTGATAGGCAGGCCCCTTGTTCTCACCGGAGCGTACCACCACTTGGCGTGTAGAATCTCCCGGAAGCCTGGCTGCAGCTTCCCATTTGGTTACGAGTTTGGAGAAAAAGTCAAAATCCCCTCCTGGGCTGTCCTCATCATACTCAGCAGTCAGGCTGGGCTGGTAGTAAGCTGCAGGTAGAATAGCACTCATTTGCCCTGGCTGGCCTTGGTCCTGCCTGGTCCTCAGTGCAGGGCCCCCTTGGCCTAACCCTGCTTGGCCCTTGGGGTCTCCCCACGGGATGGAGCCGTGGTTATTTTTCCCTTGAGTGTCACCATTAGCTGACCTGTTCCTGCCCTGGAGTAACTCATCCTTTGCTGCAGGGCTAAGCTGAGAGGCTGATAAGAGTGTAGTGGTTCAGAATCAATACATGGGTGCCAGGCTGAGTTTTAATCTCAGCTCCACTGCTTTAATTATGACTTTAGGCAAGCTCTCTGCAAAATTTGTACATCTTTAAAAGGGGAATAATAGTATCTACCTCATAGAGTTCTTGTGAGGATTAAATGCCGTAATATGTGTAAAACACTCAGTGGCTGGTATATATGCCGAAATTGTTTGCAATTATTTGGTCCCAGAGGTGAAATACAAGAATCAGAAATTCTGTTCCTAAAGAACTTTGCTATGAGAAGCAAGGGACCTGGGAGGAGGTGGAATTTTTCCTGACACTGGGGGCGGCACCACTCCACCCTCTTTCTCTGAGGGTCCCTGTTTCTCAGTGAAAGTACACAAAGGTCAGGAGAAAGATGCATGGATCAAGGGCCTAGGAAGACTTCCAGGCACGTATACCTTGAAGGGCCTCAGCTACCCCTTCACTGTGTACTCCCCTCTCCTGGTTAATGTAAGGGGTTGGTGATTTGGGGCATACCTACACCAGTGACTAAGACCCAGGCCTGGGGGGGTTGTGGGGCCTTGCTGATGGCTCTAGCCAGCAGGTGGGTGGTCTCCAAGCGGCTGCTGAGAACCTCTTTTTGGAAGGCTTCATTCCACCTGCAGGAGAAACGGGTAATAAGCCACTGAATACATGCATGCACATATCCCTTCCTCTCCCTTTCCTTGGGGCCTGTCCATGTTCATCTCTAGTGAAACTGCATTGTGGTTCAGAGAAACTGTCTCTCTCTCCTGGGAAAAGGCATATCCTTTTGGGGCATCCTGAGTTATAAGTGACGACTGTAGTCAACTGGCTGAGTGGGTAGGAGGAAGGATGGGCTTGGAGGAGTGGGGCAGGATAAGTAATCAAGGCTCTGGCAGCTCCATTCTTCACATCTCAGAAGGTCTTATCAGAGTTGTTCCCTCTTCTGCTCTAGAGGATATCAGTTTTAGGGTCCAGCAGCAACTGACCTTCGGAGAGGGTTGAGGATGTTCTCTCCAGCCAGGTTGACTGCCGCATCGCAGCGGGGCAGCCCTGACGAAGCGAGCTCATCCTGTCGAGAAAAGTTCACAGTGCCAGCCTAGCCCTGCGCCACCAAATAGGGTCGCCCCCCACCCACCAGCTTCCAGAGGGTGGACATACCCACGTGATTCGACCTGTCCCGGGCTTTCGGGAGACCAGCGTCACTTCATGGCCTCTGGCTTTCAGCAGCTGGATTAGGGCTGTCCCAATGAAGCCCGTCCCTCCACCTGATCAGAAAATACAAGGTATTTATTCTCCGGGCAGGCGTGCCTTCCATTCCCGCATGTGGCCCCGTCTTCTGGTGCCATCCCGTATGACCCCAGATTTCTCCCCTCTTTTTTGGCCCCATCCCTGCAACACACAAGTGACACAGGTCATAGGGATTAGGGAGATTCGGCTTCAGTTAGGACAAGGCCAGGTTGCCGGTGCACGAGACAGTGCCCTCCATCGGGGCCCCCTAGCCCTTAACCTCCGGTTCAATGTTTTTTCCATAAACCCGACCCCGCCATCCCCACTTTGCCCTCCCTCACCCACAAGAACCCGCATTGCAACCAGGACCTAACGCGCCTGTGCAAAATCGAAACACACCCCCCCCCCCTCCCCGTCGCGCGTGCGTCCTTTGGACAGCGCGCTCCAATTGGGAAGTGGGCGGGATCGAGACTAGGCGTGGCTGTACCCGACCCGGAAGAATTCGTAGCAAAGGCTGCACATTCGAGTATTTCCCCGGGAGGCGTGGCCCGGGGTGTGTGTGGGTGTGTGTGGGAGGGCTGGGCGAGGGGCGCTGTCCGCGAAGAGGTGGGGGAGGGATGGACGAGGGGTGATGGAAACGGAAAAACCAAGGTTTTAGTGTAGAAAAACACCCTCGACCTAAAACCTGAAGCTGTTCGAACCGCCAGATTCTTAAGGCGCATTCAGCTTGGTGGGTCAGTAATCCAAAAGAATCCGTCCTCCGTTACAATGGATTTCTTTTTAAGCGGGCTTTTATTTTTTTCTTCTTGTTCAGGTCCCTTCCTGTCGGCATTTAAATATTCTGTGTCCTGTGCTAATGGCTTCTCTCTGTCTTCGCTTTCATTGCCAAACTTCTAGATGATGGGTGTCCATTTTCTACTCCCCAGTTCACTGTCATCTGGCTCTGATTTTATCATTCATTGCCATTCTAGACAAGATCACCAGTTTCCCATGTGTCACCAAATCGAATGTCTACTTTGAAGCCGTTTTTCTTGAGCTCTGTGTCACTGGACATGCGCCGACTCCTCCCTCCCTTTGGAAAAGCTCATCTCTTGGCCTCAGTGAAAAATACTCTCTCTCCTAGCTTTTTCTCTTTGTTGCTTGCTTAGCCGCCTCTCAGGTTTCAAAATGTTGGTATTCCTCAAAGCTGGGTTCTACGACCTTCGTCTCTTCCCTCTATGCACTTAATGCGCAAGCATTTTCGTTGGTGACCTTAGTTAGGTACCGGTTTTTCAAAGAAGACTTGCCAAATCTATGCAACTTGAATCTCTCCTCTGAGCTCCTGGCTCCTATAAAAACTTCCCACTAAACACCTGTCCTTGAATGTCTGAAACCCTGTTGATTTTACTTACTAAATATCGCCCATCTATTTATCTCTGCCACCACCACTCTCCTCCAAGATATCTAAATTTTTGTGTAAATTTCTGCAATAGTTTCCTAATAGGTTTTCCTGCTTTTGCTTGTTTCTCCTCTCCAAACTGTTCTGCAGATTACAAACTGAGTGATCTTTTAAGAACACGTGGGAGAAACACTATGGTGGCATATATATCCTAAAAAACCCCTTCAACCACAAAGTTCCTGGACATGCTGGATAAAATTTAGCACATCTCCATTTAAATACATTTGTGAGCTAGCAGGAAAACAAAGGAAAGCCCCAGAGAACAAAAACAAAGTGTGCCTTGGGACTGAGGCTACTTTGTGATTGGTTGTCAGTTTCAGTAACCCAGAGGCTTGGGTGACAGGAGATGATGCCTGGGACCCAAGCAAGACTGGGAATGAGACTCGTGCATAAAGTTCTTGGTGGGCTCTGCCCACGTAGTATCAAAGAACATGATTAGGAAACTTGTTTCTGTATGCTTGGCTCTTGGGTAGGATTTGCTATAAAACAAACAAAAAAATTAGTCTTTTCTGCGAAGTTGTGTCTATTGGCTTTCCCTGATACAGTTTTGGAGTTTGAACTCATTGTTACCTACCTGCTTGGCCTAAGGAGCCCTAAGCCAAGTTTTCAAGTTAAGTGTTCCAGATAGGAGCCAATGTAAACCCGAGGTTTCACAGGGTCCCATGAGATAAAACCCTGCCCACCATCCCCACACAATCCAAAATTATAAAACACAGGGCAACAAACCACTCTGGGGAGGAGTTAGCAGGGTTTGACCAAAAAGGGTTTCAGATATTAGAATTTTGAGGTATAGCATATAAAACTTCCAAGTTTAAAATTTTTGGAGGAGATATTAAAAACATGAGAAAGAGACAAGATACTATAAAAAAATTCTAGCAGAATTGATAAAGAACCAGTTCAAACTCCTAAAAATTAAAAACATAATGATTGAAATTTAAAAACTCATTGAGTGAGCTTAAACAGCAGGGAATAGATCTATCATTGGTTAAGAGAGAATTAATGAGATGAAGAAATTACCCATCATGCAGTACAGAGAGACAAAGAGGTAGAAAATATGAAAGAGAAGGTATGAGACGGAAGATAAAGTGAGAGATTCTAACTCTTCTGTTTGGCATTCCAAAAGAGGCAACAGAATAGGAGATGGAGAAAATATTTGAAGATTATCTTTACAAATTAATGAAAGATAATGAATACTCAGCTTCAGTAAGTAAAGTAAATCTCAAGTAGAATAAATAAAAATAAACTCATGCCTAATCACATCATAATAAACCTATAAAACAAAGACGAGATTTTGAAAGCAGTCAGAAAGAAAACATTACCTATAAGGAAATAACAATTAGATGGGCAACTGACACCTCAGCCACAACCATATAAACCAGTAGTACAATACAGTTAGTACCTTCAAAGGCTAGCAGAAAATAATTGCCAACCTGGAATTGTTTGCCTACAAACTGGTGTTCAAGAATGAAGGTAAAACAAGGATACTTTTAGACAAGCAAAAAATGAGACTTTACCATCCTCAGACTTCTAAACTTTGTCAGGAAAAAAAAGAAAATTATCTCGAAAGGAAGGTATGATATGCAAGAGAATAATCCAAATGTTAGTAAAGAAATGAGTAACTATAAACAAACATTGGCCATAGAAAGCAACAACTATAATATATAATTTGTGGGTAAAAATGAAAAGAGAACTTAAATATTAGTCACCAATAATGGAGAAGTATGTGACTGCAGTTGAATTGCTGGGGAAAGGATAACAATACTGAATAATATTAAATTGTTATATATATATTACAAAAATTAAGGGCATTCCTGGCCAGGTGGCTCAGTTGGAGCGTTGTCTCATACACCAAAAGTTTGCAAGTTCATTCCCCAGTCAGGGCCATCCCCTGGTTGTGGGTTCGATCCCTGGTCAGGGGAATACGGGAGGCAAACAACTGATGTTTCTCACATTGAGGTTTCTCTCTTTTTCTCTTTCTCTCAAATCAATAAAAACATATCCTCGGATTAAAAAGAAATTAAGGGCAACTATTGCATATTAGTAATAAAATGTGCACTTCCAAATTAGCAGAGAGAAACAAGAAAACAATTTAACCATTTAATTACCATAAAAAGGAAGTGTAGATATAATTCAGCGGTGGTCACTGAACAGATCGGACTCCTCTTGTTTGTGTGCCTCCCTCGGCTTCCTCAGCAACCATGTCTGATAAACCTGATATGGCTGAGATTGAGAAATTTGATAAGTTGAAACTGAAGAAGACTGAAATGGAAGATAAAAATCCACTGCCTTCGAAAGAAATGATTGAATAGGAGAAGAAAGTAGGCAAATTGTAATGAGGCCCACACCGCCTATATGCACTGTATATTCCACAAGCATTGCCTTCTTAATTTGCTACTTTTAGCTGTTTAATTTTCTAAGATTCAAAGAGATTGGATCAGTTTAAATGACTGTGCTGCCCCTTTTCACATCAGAAAACTGCTGACAATATAGGCCACACCTGCCACTCCCATCTGCCTCTCTGGCTGGCAGGGAAGGGAAAGAACTTGCACGTTGGTGAATGAAGAACCTGGGTGGGACGACAGTGAAATCTGGAGTAAAAACCAAGCTGGTCCAAAGTGTCCTGCAGGCTGTAAAATGCAGTTTAATCAGAGTGATATTTTTTTTTGTTAAAATGATTTTAATTATTGGAATGCACAATTTTAAAAAATATTTTTGAAAAAGTTTTAAAACCTGAAAAAAATAGATAAAA